>PVHY01016958.1:0-32546 GCA_004024945.1 Uropsilus gracilis
AAAAAAAAAAAAAAAAAAAAAAAAAAAAAAAAAAAAAAAAAAAAAAAAAAAAAAAAAAAAAAAAAAAAAAAAAAAAAAAAAAAAAAAAAAAAAAAAAAAAAAAAAAAAAAAAAAAAAAAAAAAAAAAAAAAAAAAAAAAAAAAAAAAAAAAAAAAAAAAAAAAAAAAAAAAAAAAAAACCTGGGAAACTTCCAGAAGCAAGGGGAAAATGTGTCTGAAGACTGGGCATAATAGCAAAACAATATCTGAGGAATGATCTCTTAAAAACACAGGTAGGTACAGTCTATAAGATTTTCTAGAAGTGAGGTAAATTTTACCAATCCTGTCATTTCTTCCATAGAACGGAACATGGTAAACCACAACAGTCAAACATACCGTGACCATTGTCATTCCTCCCTCACAGCTTGTCATGAAGGAAGACTGCATAGCTAAATTAGTTAATTCTACAGATATCCACGGTATAGTGAATAAAACCAAAAATCCCACCTTAAGAGAGTTTACACTCTAGCTGTAATTAAGACTGGCTATAAAACTCACTCTAGTTCTTTTAAAATATACCTGTCAATGACCTGAGATCATGAAAGGAAAATCCTACCTAAAGAAAATCCTACCATAAAGATTTAGGGGGCGAGACCCCCTAAATCTGACACCAGAACCATAAAGCAGCAAAAACATGGACAGATCACAAATGAATAAGGACTGACTGCCCAACACAAATTTAAGACTGAAAACCTACCAGTGAGGCTCGCCTGGTTCCAACAACACAGTCCCTCACCCAAGGAAAGGACACTACCACAGGAAAGAAAGAGACTAATGGACTTAACACAGACTAGCAAACAACAAAGAGTGGGGTTTGAGAGAATGGAAGGGGCACCGGAGGGAGGAGGGAAGGGTAGGTATCCCAAAAATCACTTAACAAGGTTATGACCTAAAGAAAAAAAATAAATATTTTTAAAAAGTATAAATTCATTAGTATTTCCTAAAATGACAATGGATGAGAAAAGACTCAGAAACAGAGGCTGTTTTTT
Organism: Uropsilus gracilis; assembly: GCA_004024945.1. NCBI lineage: Eukaryota > Metazoa > Chordata > Mammalia > Eulipotyphla > Talpidae > Uropsilus > Uropsilus gracilis. Next base: position 1,028 of record PVHY01016958.1, read on the forward strand.
AAAACCATTTTGTTACTTACATATTTATGTACATGTATGTATATGTATATGTATGCATGCAGGAATATGTATGCATGCAGGAATGCATGTATGTACATATATAAATATATTACATCATTGCATTCCCAGGGGTTCTCTCTCCACCCTATCACCCATGAACTTCATCTTGATCTTCTTGTGCTCCTCCCTTCCCTGATTTGTCCTTCCCCCTTCCCTCCCCCTCCTGAACTGCTTGCCCCAGTTCTGCCAGCTTATTTTGACTTTTTCTTGGCCTTTTGTTTGTTATTCCTATATCCCATGTAAGATCATATGGAAAAGCAGAGGCTCTTGTGCAGAGGCTCTTGTACAGGCAAACTTAGTGGGCAATACATTCAGCACTGCACCTCACTTGGGGAGTGCTAGGCAAGGTGTCCAGTTGAGCACACTTGAAGATTCTCTGCAGCTGTTTCCTCAGACACCAGCTCTAAGATGCAGAGTACTTTGAGTGGAAGTCTGAAATCCCCGGGGGCTGAGGTGATATTCTATCCTTGCCTAAACCCTTTGTCCTCCCCAATCAAAGCAGGGATCTTCTTGTCCTAATCATCTTCCCTTTTCCTAATCAGGGAAGTAATCAAGGGCATCATAAAAGCAACTCTTCTACGACCTAGAAGAATGTAGTTTGGAGGGTCTCATTCAGGTGGAGGTTTATCCATCAATACGTCCTCTCTACCTGAGAATCTCACCTGTTCTCTTAGAGTCAGGATGAGTAACCTGTTCTTCTCAGCCATGTAAAGTCCCTCCTCCTTGATGCCTTGGGTCTTTTAAATCCAAGGTAAATATCCCAGGCCCAGTGGTTCCTCTTTGTTGGTTCCTGTTTGTTAATTCATTAGAATTCACAACTATTTAGAATTCCCATAGTTGGTTATTCAATTGATTCTTTTTCTTTCTTAACTTGTTTGACCCTGTTTTGCTTACTCATCCAGCTTGAGAAGAATACAGAGGGAGGAAGGATGATTTCTTTTGTGCCCTGGAATAAAACATTTTAAGAAGTAATGTTCAAATACCTGGACTAGGAGGTGGGGAAAGAAAATACAATATAATATTCACCCTGTATTCAATGAATTCTAAATAGTCAAAGATTTTAGAGATAGAGAAAAAAGTGAAACAATACAAATACTAGAAAAAGCAATGATGAATTTGCCTATAACTTGAGTATAGAAAGCTTTCCTAACCATGATTCAAATCCAGATGCAACAAAGTAAAAGACTTAATTTGACTTAAACATAAATGCTGACACCATACTCAAAGTGAAAATATAAATACAAAATAGGCGACAGACATTTGTAACTTATACTAAGAGAGCAATACTTCTAAAACATAAAGATTTTCTAAAACAAACAAGAGTTCAAAGTATTACTGGGAAAATAAAGCAATGAATATGAACAGATGGTTCACAGGAATGTAAATAGACCTCCTCATCAGAAAGGAGTTGAACCTAGATCCTGAGAATGTGAGTTAAATCATGCAGTGTGGGGAAGGAAGCAGAGAGAGCCCTATTCCTCCCTTGCTCTCTTGGGATTTACCCCAAATGTACACTTCCACCCCACTACCAAGGTACACCTGATCTGTGTGTAGACTGGTAGTCACACACAAGCTCCCAGACTTTATGAGTGTGGAGGGCTGGGGTAACTGGAAACTGGAAGTAGACAACATGGACTCTGAACAGAATCAGAACATTAAGATACTCCAAGCTTGACAGCTTTTGAGCTGACACAAATGCACACACCAGTGTAGTCCTCCTTACCTAAACACTTTCCAATCATTTCTGGAAGCTGTATTTCATAGTTTGGGGGCCCTCCAGAGAAACACTGTGTCATTGCTTCTACTCACTTTATTTTTTGAATAATTGGTAAGTCCAGGAGATTTTGAGGTGTGAGGTCAGATCCATGATTTGCCAGAATCTGCTCATTCCATTTGAAACCTTGCAGTGAAGCCACCACATACAGAAGTAATGATGCTGACAAAAGTGATCTCTTGGTGTAGCAGTGGAAAAGAGGCCTGGTGCTGCCTTCTAGTAGGAAAACAAAATGGCACAGAAGTTATCCAAGTGGAAACTTGTGGTAGAGGTGCCTGGTCTTGGACCCACCCTCCCACTTCTAGAAACCTGTCTTAAAAAGATGTCACCAATGAACCCCAAACATAACCAAGCACAAACATCTGCACACATGTACAGTACCACTAATGGCTGTCCTGTGCCGTAAAGGACATCTGGGAATAACCCTCATGTCCATCTGTAAAAGATTGATTTAAAGAGCAGTAGAGGATATGCTCTGGGGAGCACTGTGCGGCTGTTGGATAAGCAAGGACTTGCTAAAGGGAGGAGGGTCATTCTGGCGAAGGGGGTCAATTGTACGGTGAAAGGTAGAATTAGCCTTTTCATAACGAATTCAATGTAGTGTATGAAAACATCAATTTATAACAATGCACACCTAAAACCTATATGAGGTTACAGTGCCATGTTACTTCATTAAAAACATTTTTTAACAAAACAAGGGCTATCTTAATAGGCTGCCATGGAGTGATTTTCAGAATATATTACTAGATGAAAGAAACAAGGTGTAGTAAGCAGAGTGCCAACATTTTACCTAAGAAATGGACATTGTATAGTTACATACAAATGTAACTATAGCTTGCTTTTATTATAAACGATGGGAGGATAAACCAGAATTTTTTTTAAAGTTTATACATCCATAGGGAGAAGAATTAAATAGGTTGAGAGGCAGAAATATAAGTTAAAGTTCTCTTGATAGTTCTTGATTTAGCTTTCACAGTTACAAAACAATTTTTAAAAAAGTAACCCTGAAAGAAAAGCAATATAAAAGCAGACAACCTAACAAGTACTGAACCCAAAAAGGCAGAAATTATTTTAACTTATTTTAAAGCACAGCAATTTTATTGTATATTTTTAGAAGACTAGAGAGACAAAATTGTTTTAATAATTGGGGCATTATTTTCCTCACATGCACAGTAACACATAAATGTACATATGATTAATACATGCAAATGATAATAGTGGCATTATTACTGTCACCCATATTTACAAACATTATTAAATTGAAATTAAGAAAAACTATATCATACTTGGGAGCAAGGAAAAATACCTTCCCCCTATCTGAGTGGATGGATGAACAAATTAACATCAGATATACTTCTTGAAGAAAAGGCCAAAATTTAATAACATAAGGATGGAGAATTTACTTGGCTATAAATTCTAAAGACCAGTGGAGCAGATGATAATATTTATTCTGCATCTAACCACCTGTGCATTCAAGGAGGAGAGGGTTACTTTGCATAGTAGACAAGAAAAGTGTGAACCCTCTTTACTCTGAGAGTAGAGATGAGAGTCTCAGAGTGGATATGCTCACTGACAAGTCTACTCTGGGTGAGAGTCCTGCCCCCAAACTAGATCCTTCTAGGTCATAAAAGAGGGAGCAGTGATTGTTTCTCTGATTAGGGGAAGGACAAGCTGATCTCTGCCTTGATTAGGGAAGGAAGCATGACGTAGGAAAGGACAGTGCCTTGCCTCAGCCTCCTGAGATTTCATTGCTCTTGACTCAAAAGATTCTGTGTGTCAGACAGAGCTGCATGTCTTGAGGAGACAGATGTTGAGCAAGTTGGGGTGGTCTTTAGGGCATCTTTACTATTAAGAAACAAGGATTTTTAGCAAAAAATGTAAAGAGCGTCAAATATGGCATCAAGGAATTTAAGTAAAAAATTCTGCAAGCATAAACTGCAATTTGACAGACCTGTATGAACTCTGATTTTTTTCCCAAGAAATAAACAATGCATAGCCATCCTTCAGAAAGAATAGGTGACAGAGAACTGTATCCCTCTGTATGGCATTTCCTCTTTGGGAGAAATTTTCTATGAACAAGAATCAGACCTCTGGAGAAATGGCAGAAGCAGGTCTGAGGCAGAAAAAAATATAAGGAGGGTTAGAAGCACCTTGTGCCAGAAACCAAGAAACCAATGAAAAGACTCTTGAAGTCCCATCAAAAGTATTCAAGAACCCTTGTCAAAAGATAAATAGAACCAAGTCCAAAAAAATGGATTGAAGATATATTCATTATAATAGTAAAAACAAATAAAAGAAAAAATTTTAAAATGAACCCCCATTGGTCATCTTGACGGTAATAAGTAGGGAAGGAAGGAACCAAGTAATTTTCTCACCAGCCCTGTGTAAACTCTAACTCAGGTAACCACACAAGGCCAAGGAAAGGGTGCCAGCACAGCAGAGTTCCAGCCAGTAGACATTAAAGGTGGGGTAACATGAGACAACTTACCACTTCCAATGCCAATACAAAGAATGGATGTGGGGCTGCTGAAGCCAGTAGTGAGAAGCTGATAAGGAACACTAACACCTGGATCAGGCTCACTGCTCTAGCCCCCTGGTCAATCATGACATCACAAAATGGCGCTAGACATCCTACGAAGGAGGCAAAGGTAGCAGGAGCACCACCTCCCTCCCATCCGAAAGGGAACTTGACCCAACTTACAAAATGACCAAAGGACAAGATGAATTCTTCAGTGATACCTCAGGGTGCAAGCCACAAAATCTCAAAGGTAATTTTATAGACTAAAGTAGCTTCTCCAGCAAAAGAATGGCAAGGGAAAATGTTGGCAGGAGATGAGCTTGGGCCGTGTAAGAGACATTTGAGACAAAGGTAATGCATGGACCTTGGATCCTGAATTGTAAAAAGAAAAACTACTTTTTAAATGCATAGCAAAATATCAGAAAAAGTTGAACACCAATTGGATAGTTTGTAAATGTCAAGAATTACTATTTGTGTGAGAGCGACCATGGTGTTAGAGTTCTGTTAAAATGTAGTGGTAGCTGAGGAAGTACTGAAAGATGAAAATAATATCCACGGTTGGTTTCATAATAATCCAATAGTCAAGTGGGAAAGGTCATAGTGAGGTCATTTAGACAAAAATTATGTTTGCCGGTGGGTAAAAAACTATTGAATCTGGTTGATAGATGTCTGGACTCTTTATACTATTTTCTGTATGTTTGTATATGTTTGAAATTTTCCATAATAAACTGAGAGAGACAAAAGAGACAGAGAAAGACTTAGAGAAGCAAACACAGAGGAATTCACTCATTTACCCATGTTACACTACCAATAAATAACAGAGCTACTAATCACTACATAAATTAAAATGATACTTTCTAAAAACTGGAGGAGCAGGATTATAACTTTTTTAAACATCTCCAGATGTGAACTGGGTATTCGGCGCATAGTTGCCCAGCAAAGCTTTTTAATTTAATATTTTTAATTACATATGCACTGTGTGGTTCCAGAAAGAATCTAGGATCTAATGAGTGACTAAAGTGAACACGCAAAGCTTTACTATGAAATTAGGAATTTTATTTCGATGTACTAAACAGATTTTGCTTCTTCGTGCAATCCATCTGGAAAATACAAACTCAAGCATTCATTTTTTTTCTAACACTGATTTCAATAGCACTTCTATTTATTGAAATGTTGAGTATACTTGGATTTAATTATTTACTCAAGAACATGTTGGAATAGGGTTCAGAAGTCTGATGAGGAAAGGCCGTTGTGATCCCCCCTCATGCAATCATTTTCTCCATACTCTGTTGAACACCTACTGTGTGCCAGATGTTCTCACTCAAAACCAGAGCTGCATTTAATAAAAGTGCAATATGTAACTACACCCATTTCTTTGAGATTCTCTTTCCCCTAAACTTAATATGAAATCCTCACTATTCTGCTCCAAAACCCCACTTTTGTCATCAAAATTTCAGGCGAAGACACATCTCCTATTGAGAGCCTGCTCTGACTCATCTTCTTCACACTTGTCACATCCATCCTCATATTCATTCTGTTCTTGATTCTCCCCACCCCGTGAGAATTTCTTGTCACTCTGCCTAAGTCCTTGAAGACTGGGCCTTTTGAGTTTCAAGTATCATTTTACATGCAGCAGAACTTCATGGAATAGTGACCTAGTCACAGATAAAATCTAGTGTAGTAACGAGAATCTTGTCAAGGGTGTGACTAGGAGTAAAGAGCTGAATCTGCTATTTTATGGAATCTGCTATTTTCTTGAAACTTCTTGTTTCATTTAATACTCCCAAGAACTCCGAGGTATAATTATTAAACTATTTTATGGATGAAGAAGCTGAGTTACAAAGGGAAAGGAAGAGAGAGACAAGGAGGGGAAGGGAGGGGAGGGGAGGGGGAAAGGAGGGGAAGGGAAGGGAGGGGAAGACCAGACTTCAGTAATAGTCTCATGAAATGCTAGAGATACATAACCCAAAGGGACCAGGCACTCCCTGTTGGACTGTTTTTATTAGGAACGGAACTCTCAAGAGAGGAGCAAAGCAATTCCATTTTCTAGCATTTCAGTGTTACATGCAAGAGCTTTTCATTTGTTTGTAAATCAAGTTTCATTGGAACACAGTCACACCCATTGCTCTGAGAAGGGCCCATGCTCATCTTTGTGCTACTATGTCCAAGTTCAGTGGTGGATACACAGTGTGGCCCATAAAACCAAAATATTTACTGCCTGGCCCCTTCCAGATCAGTCTTGATTCCTAAACCGGAGGTATGACTAAGGTTTCCAACAGCTTCTCTGGACTGAATGCTCCTGTTTACCAGACACAGATTTATGGAGAAGTTGGTCTTGACCCATGCTGGCTTATCAGATGAGCACCTAAGCCAAGAACACAGTCTGGAGTGTTGGGGACTAGGCTTTGGGATTTGAACACAACATGTCTTCAAAGACTTGTGGGCACACCAAAAGAAAGAAAGAAGAAAAAAAGAGAGATGAAAGGAATTGTTGTGAAGATTAAATCCTGGGGTGTCCTTTATCTTTCTTTTAATATTATTTAGAATAAGAAAGTAGCAGGGTAGCCTGTGATCCTACAATCCATTCCCTAGGGATCCATCCTAGAAAATCAAAGCTATACCAGAACATTCATGGCAATATTTTTTGGTAAGAATAGTAAAATATTGGAGACCATCTAAGCATGATGTGTAGGCGCTACATGCAGTGGACTGACCTCTAAAAGGAAAAATCCGAGGTGGACATCATAGGTTTATTAGGGATTTTTTGAAGTGAGACAGGTTAAACAATGATATATATTATCATATTATTCAATATAGTTCAACAATAATATAGTTCAATTATTGTTCAACCTATAATATATATAATATATATTATATAGAAAATATATATAATATAATATATATATATATAATATCCCTACTTAGACAATCATCACAACCACCAGGTAAAAATAAATTACATGGTAAATAAATCCCTAACTACCAGTAGTTTGTACACCTGCAAGTGTGCAGAAGTGGGGGAGGGAAGAGAAGAGTAGGGGGGAAGAGGAGCGGAGGGGAAGGGAAGTTTTTACAAGTGAATTTCCTTCTTAGGCAGAGGTTGAACTAAGACTTGCTGCACAGACACACAATTTTCTCTTCCATTTCCTTGTTTCCTATGTGTGCAAGTAAGTAGCTCAAGGGAACCCGAAGAATGACTCGGGTCCTGCTGGTATGCAATACCACCTTTCACACCCACTGCAGAGGCTGCTCATAAACCGTAGTCAGTGACAATGTGTTTAACTGCTTAAGAGCTCAGCCACAGCATGGGAGAGGACACACAAACATGGTGTTGGCACAGAGATGGAAAAGATGAGCAGGTCTGACAGCAGGATGTGCATCACTTCTGTGCTTAATTGCTCCAATTCTGAGCAAAGAATGAACTCATAGTCAAGTGCATTTGGAAAAAGAATATAAGTGATATTTGTGCAGTAGTGGTGACTATGATTCATTCTCTTCTGTAAAGAATACATAGAATGGTGCTATAGCAAATGAGGGTAACCTAATTTGGGTATCTAACCAGTCAGGAAAATGAATACCATGACTGTGTAAATCAAGATGGGTGTGGACACACATAGAGAGACATCTATGGGACTTACATATACATACATAACTCTATATACACACATTCATACATGTGGTTTTCACAACAATGTAGGAGGTAGGTCTAATTATATTCCATTGGACAGTTAAGGATCTGTTTAGCTGAATTCAAATAACCAAATAAGCCGAGGAACCTAGATTTGAACTGAAATACTTTGACCTCAGAATCCATCTGTAACCCCTGTGGTGGTCAGAATACTGTCCCCTGAAGATGTCTACTTCCTGATGGACATCAGGAAGCCCTGTCCTGTGACTAGATTACATTACATGTTGATGGAACATTGATGTTGCAGGGAGGAGCGAAGGTTACTAGGAGTTTACTTTGAGATGGGGGGGGGGGGTTTGATCTGGAATCACCCATTTCTCCCCAGGGATCACAAGGTCATCAGAAAGATGCAGGAGAGCAATGTCAGAGGGATGTGAGGGGCAGAGGTTTGACTGATCATTTGTGAAGTTGAAGATCCAAGGGACAAAAGCCCAGGAATGCAGGTGACCTGCTGAGTGTGAAAAGACAAGGAAAGAATTTCTTCCCTAGAGCTTCTAAAAACAGACTTGGCAACACATTGAATTTTGCCTTTTGAGAACCATTTTGGACTTCTGACCTCTATAATTGAGAGACAGTAAATGTGTGTTGTGTATAGCTACTGAGTTTAAGTATGCCCCAGCTGTTATAATACCCAAGCTATGCAAAAGCAACACTATCAGTCAAATCCTAAGCTCTGTTTCATAGAAATTAGCTGCCTTTTCAGCCTACACCACATCCCAAGGTATGTAGAGGAATAGTGACCCATATGTCCCCCATATCAGCAGACAGGAGGGATGTAACCTTCTCTCATCAATCACAGTGGCTTGCTAGGCAATGGGAGGAGGAGTCTACTCACCCAGAATCTATCAATACCTGCTGTGAATGAATGGCATCTGGTAAACTGAGAAAATAGCCCACATAAAATGATGAATAACTATCACTCCACAAGATGTATCTACCCTGCTCATCCCTCACCTTGAAATGACTAGAAGAGAAAAAGGCCAAATGCAATGCAAATTCTGAGCTTCCCCTGAAAATTTCACATTTTAGATATGACCAGCTCCACCTTGGCCTGATCCATGAATTCAACCGAGTACAAGACGGGAAGAATGGCTGGAAGATCTCCCAGGGACCAGTGAGTGGGGAGTACCCCATTTGAGAAGCTGAAGAGCATGAAGCAATCGTTTCATAAGAAGTTAAAAACTAGAACTAGTCTCTCAAATCAGAGATGAGAGGAAGAATTTTAAAATGTGAGCCCTTGCAATTAGCACTTATTGAATTATATCTAAGGTGGCTCAATCTAAACGACAAGGTATTCCTGAGGGGTGATATTTGGGTATCACAGATTCTGCTGATTAGAGATAATCATGCATTTGCCTAGAACTCAGCTCATTACCAGCTCATTACCTATTATCTGAATATAACTCTCCATCACACTGCTACCATTCTGGGTCAAGCCAGCACAATCTCTCATCTAGACAAGGTCTGTGTCTTAACTGGGCACATGAATAATGTTCTCTCCCTTCGAACCTCTCTTCCATGCTAATCAATTCTCATGCTGACAGAGCAACAAGGATAACCTTAAAATGCAAATCAAGTTCTATGATTCTTTGGCCAATCAACTGCCTGTATTTTCTTTTGCCACTTGGAAGAAAGCCCAATACCAAGAAAAACTATGCCTGACAAGATACTACACAACCTGATCACTGCCAACTTTCTTGTGCAATTTTATTGGAAATAGTACAAACATTCAGAAAAATATCATCAAGAACCGACATCACATCATAAACCCAGATATGACAAGCTTTAACATTTTGTCATAACTGTGACAATTGTTAATAGTTTTATTCAGATAAACTCCACATATCATAAAATCAGGCTCTTTCAACTCTACAATGGATTTTACTATTGAACATTTTCAACACTGTAAAAAGCAAAATCATACCCAATCAACAATCATTGTCTGTTTCTTCTCCAACTCTTCAACCCCAAGGAAACTTATCTTCTGATCGCTAACTTTACACGTTTGCTTATTTTGGGCATTTCTTATAAAATGGATCATACCATTGATAAAAGGTTGTGAGTAACACAGTTGAAAATTGAATAAGGCACCAAAATGTCCTGGTAGGTAGAGTCTAAAAGAACTGTGAGAGAAAATGGGAAGCCGGAAGAAAGGGTGGAGATAAAAGGAAGGAGGAAGGAAAGGAAAAAATAAGTAAAGGAAAGAGATGAGAATGGCAGACTGACGAACAGGCCCATGTGGCCTGGCCAGGGGACGACTCTGGAAGCATGAGCTGGAGGTGGCAGGGAGCCATGGTGACTGGTTGAAGAGTGGCCAGTGTGGAGAGTGTGGCACTACAGCAAGGTGGCATAATGAGTTGGTCCCTGCAGATGGCCAGGGATGTGGAAAACTGATTTGTGCATCAGTAATTGTGGAAGAAGTTTGAAGAGCCTTGGAGAAGCAAAGCAGCTTGGAATACTGGAGAAGAAGATGCCAGAGAAAGACTGGACTTTGTAGAGTGCCTGCCTCAGGTTTGGAAGGGCAACGGGCACAATCTTGGACATGTGTCTTTGGGAACTCTGAGACTGAGAATGGTGACTGGGGTAAGATAACTGCCACTGTGGCTGTGAGAACTTTTTGTTTTCCTGGTTAATTTCCTTGTTAATAAAAAAACCCTGTTGTTTAAACTGCTTTTGAGTGGCAACTGCTACACGCAGGTAATGCAGGCCTGAAGCTTGTTGGTTAGCGGCTTCTGCCCCTTTCAACCCAATTTCACTATAAAGGGTCTTCTTTGGCTTCTTTAACTTAGCATGCTGTCTTTAAGTTAACTCCTATGGAAGCAGGTGTCAGTATTTCATTCTTTTTGTGGCTGGGTAGTTCATGTTGAATGGGGGTAGTTCATGTTGAATGGATATGCCTTTCATTGATCCATTCCTCCAATTCATGAACATTCGACTTGTTTCTACTTTTTAGGTGTTGTAATTAATTCTGCTGCAAATATTTATGTACAAAATTTGGGTGGACATTTCTTCTCACTTTTCTATATAAAATGGTTGGGTTATATGTTATCATCATGCTCACCCTTCTGAGGAAGTTCCAAACTTCTCAAAGTGACAGAGAAATGTAAAAAATATATTAGGGTTTCAGTTACTTATCATTGCCAATTTCATTGTCTTTTTTTATATCCTCACCATCCTAGTGGTACAAGGTGCTATCTCGTCATGGTTTTGATTTGCATTTCTCTGATAGTTGATGATGTTAAGCATCATTTTGTATACTTATTAACCATTTGTCTATCTTAGGGAGAAATGTATATATTAGGTCCTCAGCCCATTTTTAATTGGATTGTGTAATTTTTATGGTTGAATTTTAGGAGTTATTTATATATTATAAATACAAATTCATTAGTGGGTATATGATTTTCTTCTAATTTTACCATTTGGGTGGTCTTTTTATTTCCTTTATAGTATCTTTTGAAGCATGAAAGTTGCACATTTTAATGAAATTCAATTTACCTATTTTTCTCTTTTAGCACTTATACTTTTGCTATCATATCAAAGATTTTGCGTAATTCAAAGTCATAAATTTTTAGTCTTATGTTTTCTTCTATCATTTTATGGTTTTATCTGACATTTAGGTCTATGATTCACATTGAGTTAATTTTGTGTATGGTGAGGAAGAAAGGGGTTCAACTTTGTTCTTTGTGGCTATAGAGCTACCACTCATTGAAAAGATGGTAATGCTCTACTTAATTGTCTCAGTACTCTGATTGAAAATCAATGGACTTCAAATATGAGGGTTTATTTCTAAACTTTCAATTGTATTCCACTGATACATGACTCTCCTCATATATACACGTGTGTGCGTGCATGTGTGCGTGTGTGTGTACGACTATCCTGTATTGCCTTCTGGTAAGTTTTGATATCTGGAAGTGTGAGTCCTCTGACTTTGTTGTTTTTCAAGATTGTTGTGGTTATTCTATGTTCTTTGAAATTCCATATAAATGTTAGGATCGGTTTTTCAATTTCTGCAAAGAAGTCAGTTGGGATTTTTGCTGCAATTTTATTGAATCTGTTGATCAATGTAGGAAGTATTGCTATCTTAATTATCTTACAGTTTGTAAACAAGGTATCTTTCCATTTATTTTGTTCTTATTAAATTTCTTTCAGTTTTCAAGTAAAACTTCTGTACTTCTTTTGCTAAGTAAATTCCTAAGTATTTCATTCTTTTTGATGTTATTGTAAATGAAATTGTTAAGTTCTTCTTTGGAAATTTTATTGCTAATTTACAGAAAAATATTTGATTTCAATTTATTGATCCTATCCTTGTGACCTTGTTAAATGTATAGCTACCTCTAGTAGCTTTTTAAGGGTTCCTTAGAGCAGTGCCTGTATAGGTTCATGTTATCATGATCTGTGATCATTTTCTTACTGAGTAAAGGGTTCACTATCCAATGCACATAGAACCAGCACCATGATTTCAGACTTGAGAGAAGAAAAGCTTATTTCAACTCACCAATAAGGGAGGTAAGAGAAAAACTACTTCATCTCAGTCCTCTGTTTCTGTGACATGGCCTGCTAATCAAAATATGTATGTTTATGATGAACCTTCAAACAAAATAAGAGCAAAACTATTATAATGGAATCCCTTAGGCCCATCCATAAGACTTAATGTTTTGACACATTTTCTTTATTTATCTTTTCTTATTACAGATTTTAAGCAAATTTACCATGATCTTGACATCTTACTCTCAATAGCTCAGCATGAATATCAATAATCTAAAGTCATTTTCTTTTACAACTGCAATGCATACAGAGACATATACACAAGAGTATTTCTGCACTACTATCTAATATCCAGGCCATGTTCAAAGTTCTTCCATTGTTTCCAATTCATCTTTCCCAGTTGATTTGTCAAAGCCTGGATCAAATCAAGCCCACAATTTTCATTTGATTACCTGTAAATCTAAAACAGGTTTTCTCTTCCTTTGACAAATATCATTGAAGAAAGTAGATCTACTATTCCATAATTATTTCATGTGTTTGTTTGCTTTATTTCATTTTTCATTTCTACTTGAGGCTTAGGCTGTCAGTTCAGAAAAGCACTAACTTTGTCTTGTTACTTGATGAGTCAGTGGCACCTAGAATACAGCTGATACTAAATAAATATTTCTTTAGCAAGTGATTGAGTGGATGAGTTAATTTCTAGGGTGAGGTATGTACAAAATGCTGTGAGAATACTGTGGGGTCATTTTGATATAGATTCCCTTTTAAGGCCACCAAAGAATTTGGAGAACATAGGCTGTGCAGACTAAATAACTTAAAATCTGCCCTGCTTTGAAGGAGAGGCATCTGTCTTTGAAATATCTTCATTGACAATAGACATAGATCTGAATCCTCATTTAATTAGAAGATGAGCCATGATATTAAATTTTAGGGTCACCTTCTTTGATACTCAATTGGTCTTTTCATCTTTCTCAGACCTCTCCGACTTTTATATTCATCTCCCAAGAGAGAGAGAATTAAAATTCCAGTCCAGTGAGAGAGAGACACAATTCTGTCAGCTTTCGAATAAACCCTTTGGTTTCTGAGAGTCACAAGTATAATACAGAATCCATATGGGGGTGGGGCAGGCAGGAATTCACGCTATCATTCCTTTGCTGAAACTTAAATGATCTCCATCTTTAGTTTCAACATTACAATGTAAAATGGTTCCTATGGCATTTAGGACGAATTTAAAATCTGAGAGCACTCACATTACTTTATAAGCCTTATACCTCCTGACAGAGCCCATTTTCCTAACATTAAAATTTAATACAAGCATCTCTCCTCTTTTCAATTTGGTGTTTAAAAATGTAAGCACTCTTATAGTCAAGCTCTCTTTAAACAACCCTCTCCAGTTTCAAGATGCTTTATGTGAACTCCAGAGCTTCTTTGTTCCCTTGGAATATTGAGGTTACTGATATTTTTCAATTTTGTCTTCAAGGATAAAATGCAAGGACCTGTAATGATTGTCAGTGGACGGTACATACAAAGTTGAACGTTTGATTTTTTTCTAAAGGGATGTATTGAATAAAGACGGCAATGAAGGGTAAAGTGGGTTGATAATGCTCTTTTCCAAAGCTGGAGACACTGGCCATAGTTCAATTGTTGTAGTAAAGACCCCACTAAAAAATACCTGGGATGGTCAATGGGTTCAGATGTCAGTGGTCTTCCCATCACTCTCTCCATCCCCTGTGGACATTTTGTTAGTTGCTTTGATGATGATATTTACTGTCCTTTATTCATCCTCTGTTCTTTGTTTCCCATCTTTTGTCTTTTAGAAAGAAATTCTCCTAAATTGAGTCTGTTCTAGAAGGACTCCTTTGACTAAAGTAAAGTAACACATTTTATACCTGGATACTACATTTGGTTCAGAAGCTGCTTGTACACAAGACCAGTAAGACTCAACCATGTGATTCTGATGAAAGCATTGTAAGAAATTACTTGTATAGTAGGTTGCAACTCAAATAGGATACCTGTCAACTTATTGGGGGGTTATTTTGCTGCAATGAATCTAAAACCAAATTATAGTCAAGACAGAAGAAAGCAAAGAGGAAAGATACAGATAGAGCCCCGATGACAAAGTCCAAACACCTGGATTTAGCCATGCCATGCCTGAATTACATCTGGCTTTTCTGCTACATCAACCAATGTATTAGTTCCTTCTACACTCTAAGTCAGACTTTTGTCTTTTAGAACTGCCAGCATACTACTAAATATTTAACACAGCTTTTTGCTCATCACTGGCCCAACCCAGAAACAAGCCAGACAATTCTCACATGAAGGGCTCTATACAAGGCTATCCATGCTACTCACCCAGAGCCAAGCGATTTTTCAGTTCAGGACAAAACATCAAGAACTTGGTTGGTGCCTTTTGTTTTTTTAAGCAAGATCTACTCCACTAAAAAAATCTCACAGGAAATTGTCTCTTTTCCTTCTGTGTTGACTTCATGGGGAACATTCCAAAGAAAAATGTAAGTCTAAAATTAGTAGCTCATTGGATATAATCTAAATCCAATTCTACTTGCATTTTCCCCTGAATTCCTGCTGCAGGTCCAAATCAATTCTGCCAAAAGACCAGATTGGAATATTGATTCAGTCCACAGAGAGGAGAGCCAACTTTTTGCCAGGATGGCCAAAGCACCATCTGTGGCAAACAAATTCTGATCGTTTTGCACTGTCTCCTGGACCCCAGTTGTGGGCAAAGTATAGACTCTGCAAGAGGGAAAATGCATCTAGAAGCTTCTCTTGAACATTCTTGGAGCAAGGAAGAAAAAGGGAGAAAAAGCCCACCAACAAAATGACAAATGATCAACATTGCTGGCTTGCTAAGTGAAGCTGACTAATCTATTACCTCTGCAATGATTTCAAGGTGTTACAGAATGAGCTTGCCTATATTTCACATTTGCTAGGACATAAGGCAATAAATTCTAACCATGCTTCATTGCCCTGTAATAAGTAACTCACATCATCTTCACTCTGGTTGATTACTGATCAAACCATCAGGTGACCATGATCGAGACCGTAAGCACGTTTCTGCTGAAGCATATGTACTGCAGAAGGTTTTTGTAGTGGAAAAACGGAAGGAAATACACAGTTGGAAGCCCCTGAACTCTGATTTCAGTCAAATAACAACACTTGGATTTATTCAATCAAGGCACATTATTCACAACCTGTGTAATTTGCATCTGTTTATTTCTCAGGAATCCACAAGCATTCAAAATGTAATCTCATTTATCTCTGTAATTTCCCTCAGTGGAGAAAAGACAGGACCAATTGGTAAACTTGACCTAAATCATCACATTTGGCAAATGAAGACCTTAACACACAAAAGTTGGATTAGTTTGCCCCAGGCACTCACACTAACTCAGTCCACATTATCCAGATGATACAGATTTTTTCCTTCACCTTTGGGTAGCAGAGATCATGAAGCATAAAAGGAAGCCTAATCTATTCACTGGGCACGATGATTACATACTCGTCCCCTCCTTCATGCCTCCTATCAACACTTGGCTCTGAACCTTGACAGCAGTGAGTTCACTGCAACTCAGTTTCTCTCTATCTTTGCACCTTAGTGCTTTTATCCATGCACAAGTCTGTCTCTACCTGGACAGATAGAGGACATTTGCTCCCCCAAAACCTCTTAATTTGATGGAAGAAGCATGTAGTTAAATAGATCAAACACTCTTTGCCATTCATTTAATTAACAAATAAAAAAAACTAAATGGACAAAAACCTAGCAACCTCTAGATAATGTGATCTAATTATAAACTCTGAAGTCATAAAATAGTATGGAAAATGTGACAAGGAAGTCAGTATGGCTATCGCCCAATTTTCTTGCTTGTGCAAACTTACATAAACTGATGGAGGCTCTTTTATTTTCTAAATAGAATCATATTACACAAATACATCCCCCACTTTTATGGGGATGGGATTAGCCATATCTTGAGCATACTTTCAGGCTTGTATGAAATCTCAAATTTTAACCAACATATAATTTTCCATTTATCAATATACCCTATTTGTTTCAAATGATGGACATTCAGATTACCTTCACCATTTAAAAAATTATTTATTTTTAAAAATTTATTGTGCATCTTTATATATTTTCATATCATTGTCTACCCGCAGGGTTCTCCCACCACCTTATCACCTGTGAACCATCTTAATCTCTTGTGCCCACCCCTCCCCTGATTTTACCTTCCTCCCCCTCTCTTGCTCTGTGCTTCAGTTCTATTGACAGTTTTAAATTTGTCTTGTCTGTTGATTTCCTTTACAATTTTCTCCCCATAAAGTTTCTCCTCTCTGGATTGATTTAGTCTGAGCATCAAGAAATTATACTTTCCCTAGCCTGAATTCAGACCCCATGGGCTAAAAGGAAAGTCTTTGTCTTATCTATTTTGATGGACCAGGAACTCTCAAAGGAAGGGGCATCTGAATTATTCCCTGGAGGATTTCTGGGCCCCATTCATAGGTTTTTCGGATTCATTCGGTCTAGAGGGGGTCTTAGATTTTGTATGGATGATGAGCTCCTGGGAAAGTTGGGCAGCCAATCCCAGCATCATATGATGAAAACAAGGTCTATATAACTGGTGAGCAAGGATGATGCTTCATCCACTTGTATTGGAATCCCAAGTGGGATGATAAGGCTATTCCACATTCTCTAACATCTACTACATATGTAGCATACAATGCTTTGATTCAATACCAGCATATGGTATGTTTCCTTTACTATATTGAACTCTTCTTTAGTATTGAAAACCATGATTTGTTGATCCCTATAATACCCCCAAGGTTAGTCGATCCCCCGATACACAGCAGACACTCACAAAGCGGCAAATGAATGGAAGCTCTCTACCTAGACATAGGAGCAAAACAGGGAGTACTTAGTTAATCATCAAATATCAGTCACCTGCATGATAATCAATCAACTTCCCGAATTCAACTTGGGCAGCATTGGCAGTGGGTAGAATACAAGTGCCTGATGCTACATGACATGTTTACAGTTGCTTGTTTTTCTGGACTAGAGACACAGACAACCCTCTGGCTGAGGTCTCTGTACAATGAAAATGAACTTCACATCCCACAGAAGCAATACTCCATTCCTTATTTCCCCTACCCACCTCAATTTAATTTAGCAGGTGCTTAATAGTACATAATTATATCTCTCAACTATCTGGAATGGGAAAATTAGGAATTCAATTTGCATTTTAGGAATACTTTGGAAACATAAAAGCTAATTATCTAAGCTCAGATTTGACCAAATAAAATAAACTAGTTATCATTTGATGATAAACTCTACCATTAATCTGTATAAACCCAGGAACGGGCATGGCTCATTCATAAATAGATTATTTTTAGGTAATATTCTTAGTAGGAAACACTTTAGTTTGTCATCTGCTCATTCTATCCCTGTTTTCTCATAGGTATCTCTCTCCATTTGTATACAATCTTGGTGGTAGGATTAGGTTACCTCTTCCAAGGGAAACTAGTATGAAAAGAAATTCTTTATTTTCTTGGGATACGGACTTGTTTTTGAACCTCCTCCATTGAACTCTCCCTCCCAGGATTTTAACTTGAGCTTTTTTACAGACAGAAGAAAATGTGGCTGGTAGCTTTAACCATTTTTTCCAGATATAAGATGGTCATGAACCCTCCTACACCCTTGGTTCTGGGTTATTCCCAAACATGGTGTATCAGTTTCCCTAAAGCCTGAGTCCTCTAACTCTATTAGCCAGTACTGTTCTTGAAAGCATTCCTTTGGTTTACATTTGCCATATCTGGTTTCTGTTGTTTGCAACCATAAGCTTCTGCACCGTGAACTTGTGCACATGGCGCAGATTGAACCAGATGGAGGGCCAATAGGACAAAGGAGGGAGGGGACCCAATTGTCTAGGGCAAAGGACTAGGGTGTAAGATGGTGGGGGTTGGGTAGTAATATGTGCCTGAAGAGGTATAAGCCTGTACCCCTAAATCAAATAAGTGATAGGTATAGAAGAGAAAAAGAAAGAAAAGTGCCCAGAAATACTCTTGCACCATCTGACTAGACATTACCTTCATTTTTGTCAGGGGCTAGGACTGTGTCCAACTCTAATCTTTAGCTTAAACACTTTCAGTTCTTTCATAATTTTCCTTTTCCATGCTCCCCCCCCCCACCCAAATGTCAGGTGACTTATTTTCACTAGCTACATTACTACATAGACACATGAAGTGCTCTATTTAAACCTGTGTAGAGCAAATGATTTAGTCAGGATTTTCCCTCCATGAGTGTGTATGGCCAGTACTGGTGGTATTGCACCCTCCTGCCCATGATTGTGTACACACCTGGACCTAGGAGGAGGTGATAAAAAGGTAGCATCACCCTGGGGAAGGGGGGAAGGAAGGAGAGGAGAAAGTCAAGCGGCTGTTTCTTTGTTGCTTATGATTTTAAAAAAATAAGAGATAACTCCAAGGGCTCCCACATGATTAGGCTGCTAGAACCTTGATGAAGCTATGAACATTAGGTTGGTCACCAACACCAGTGATCCCTCATTCATTTCAGTAACACTATTTCTGTCCCTACAGCCAATGTTCTTTTCTTCCGAGTAGAAGAGTTTAGCTGTGTTCTATAAAAACAGTCTTGGGTTTCTAGAAAGTGAACTCGATGGAGGAAATATGCTACCAGATTCGCAAATGTCTGGCACATGCTCAAGGAATATATTTTGAGTGACTGAATATTATTTCCAACCAGGATGTGGGAAGGGATGGTGATGCTCAATGACATCAGCTCTTTCCTTAACCGTTTTGAAAGTGAGATGAGGAGCTGATGATTGTGCATTCAGAGACACCAAATGTCAACCAAGGAAATCTTTAAGAACATGTGTTTTAAGTCCAGACATCTCCAAAGAGTATACACATCACTTAAAATCTTGAGAGACAATTTCCTCAATTCTGTAATAGCCATCTCTTAAGGCCCAAAGATTTAAGCAGAGTCACTCACCTGAGAGCTAAATAAACAGATGTATTATCACTGCTGTAATGAAGATTTTAATCTTTCTCATATCTGATGCCCAGCAAGTTTTCCTTAATGCCACGGTCGCATATTTCCAAGTGAGAATTTATGAGCTATTTTCTTGTTGATGTCTTAATTAAATAATTCTTCGTAAGGATGTTGGCAGTTTCTTAGAAATATGTAAATACTGCAGGTTGGGGTTGGGGAGTTAAGGACAGCAAACTCAGTAGCTTTAAAGATGCTCTTTAAAGACACAAAAATGGCACAGGCTAATGATGAATATTAAGAGTCGACGGATACAGAAGAAATGCATTTTCTCAGGTTGTAGATAAAAACAAAGCCTCTTCTGTTTTATCGGAAATCAAAAAGATCAGGCATCAGAGAAGTAAGGCTACAATCTGGTCAGGCACATGTCATGCTAAATAAAGTTTTATTGGAATACCACCACCTGGCCATCCTCGCCATGTTGTCTGTACCTGCTTCCCTACCACAAAGGCTGGAGAGAGGAAGGAAAGAGACTGAGTGTCTGTCAAGTCTAAAATATTTATTAGCAGGCTCATTCCTAAAAGAATTCCTCATTTTCTTCCTCCTTATTGGTTTAATGAAATTTTGGTAGCTACAAAATTCAATCCCTGTGAAATATTTCCAGATCCGACTTAAAATGGTTGTCTTTCCCCTTGGGTCCACATTCTGCCTTTTACATGATAGTTTTTATATGTATCCTCATCTAAGTTCAATCTGTCTTCTAATACAGAGATTTATAAATCAACTTCTTTGTTCCAGATGCCTGTAGAAACACCCAGTCATGACAGCGGGAGAAAAATAAGATTTATAAACAGAAATAAAAAGAGAATGCCTTTGGTTGGAGGTGTTTTTGTAGGAGGAAATGTTGGCCAAAGTCATTACACCCGTGCTGGGGGACATTCTGTGAATGGCGAGGCAGTCTCAGAAGAACGGGGTAAATCAGAAAAGCCAATCTCAGCTTCACCTCAGGCTGGGCATCCTTCAAGAGACCATGGCTATGTCACAACAGCCACAAACACAGAGCAGTCATGGAAACTACTTGGACACTAATCACATCCTAGCTGAAAAGAAGACTTTCCCATGACCCTGGAGTGGGGAGACCTGTACAGACACCAACCAAAGGAGAAGAGTTCCAGCTGGAACAATAAGGAGACCATGTCTTCCAGAAGGGGGTTGGTGGCAGGGGCAGGTCAGCACACAGTAAAGTCTTTAGCCAGATCATCTCCAGGCTGCCCACACTGGGTGATAGCACTTCAGAATAATTTGAGCAGCACTCACAGCAACCATGCTCACCCCGTCTTGAGTAGAGAACCCCACTTCTGCCCACACTGTGGGGGTGTATAGTTATAGCGTGTAGCCTGACAGGGAGCTGTCAGATCAAGTCATGTGGGGATCTCCATTTCTCTGTAAGTCATGGCCATGCAGGTGATATGGAGGGAATCCGGGAGCTTGTCCCTCATGTTCCTGAGGACTGAACTGAAGTGCACTTGTGCAGCAACACACCAGGCAAGGAGGTGCCCACCCCTGAAAGATGCAGTCATGGATCCACCATCAAACAGAAACTTCAGGGGGCAAAAACTATAAGAGGCAGTTGAACCATCCCTTAGGACACGAATTTCCAAGACCTTTCATTGCTACAGAAGCAAATATCGCTGCTGAGCCCTGCTTCCAAAGGCCGGCCAGGGTCATTCAGGAGCACAAGTGGAGGTGCCAGGGAGTGTCTGAGACCCTGAGTGGGCAATTGGTGGTGGGTTTCCAGAAATAATGCAGATGGGTAAAGACTGTCCCCCCATCCCCCAGAGCTGGAGTCTCCAAAGCTGTTACTCTGTAAATCCATTGTCCACTCTGCCTTGAGCTGTAACTCCTGCTCAGTCCCTCCGGAGAGAACTCCTAAGCAGCCCTTACCCACCCATTCCTCTGCCCTTGCCCACCCATTCCTCCAGCTGAAGCTGAGCTGTGTCTTATCTTCAGCTGAGTATCGCTGGCCACACACACGTCTCTGTTGGAGTGTATGCAGATGGTTCACCTTTGCAAGTCTGAGCAAATAAGTGGACAGCCTCATTTCAAGGGTGAGTACTAAGAGGCATCAAAGTGGCCAGATGGAGTTTTCAAGGCAGCAATGGTGACCTTCACCCTCCTGGGGGCTCCCTGCAAAGAACGCTCATCAACTTAACAAGCCCAACAGGGTTAGCACAAAGCCTCTCTCAAGCCAGTTATCCTCTAGCCCAAGACAGACACGTAAGAACTAGATCCCAATTCTCATCCAAACTGAACAAAATGAGCTGAAAACAGTGGACAGACTCACTCCAGTAGCTCTTTGCTTTCACAACATCAGGGTCCCAGTCTGGTCCACAACAGTTCCACCAGCTCACTTCCCACCCAAACTCAATGTCAATGTCAACCAATGGCGCCCGTGCTGTGAACATTCCCTCTGTACCAGACATTACCAGTCCCTTACCTGTTACTGGATCCCCCACAACCCTACAATGAGGACTATGAACACCCCCATTCTACAGGCTGAGTGACTGGTATAAAGTCACACAGTTAACAAGAGGCATAGCAAGAGGTTAACACTGACCAAACTCTACTACAAGTGCCTGAGTTTCCTCATTCACTGCTCTCCAAGTATCATCAGTGAGGGCTGGAATCCCAGGACAGGCAGACAGTGGCCATGGGTCAAATGACCATTCACTGCAGCTCAGGCACCCAGCTGGGTTTTACATTGTCCTTGAACTTGATGTGCAGGCATTTATACAAGCTTAGGCGGTCATTAAAGATTTCAGTGACTACACAGATTGGATGGCAAACACCCATGCTCATTTTTTCCCTTATCATCTGCGCTGCCTTCAGAAACCCAGAGCAGATGTGAGGCACTGGGGTAGAGATCGCCTGGATGGCCCACCCTGGAATAATTACCCCCTTGGTTGTCACAGAAAGTGCCTGGGCCCAGCTCCAGTGTGCACTATAGAGTCAGGTACCGAGCCCTGCACTGACGGCTGTAGGTGACAATTGTTGAAGTCAGGTGAGAGCTGCCATTTTCTCACTTTGGGTTTAAAATTATCATTGCTCTTGTTCAGAGTCGAGATGAACAGGGAGCTGGGCATTTGTGGCTTCCTCTCCCCCTAAGCTCCCACCATGGCTTATGGATGCTTCATCCACCAGTGCAATTAGGAGGAAAATGTAGTAAACTGATACAGGTGCAAGACTGACTCATGCTACAGCCACATCTGCAGCAACAAATGCAGCTGCTGGTCAGGGCATAAAAATAAAACTTGCAAGAGGGAGCTTCCAACCCCAAGCTGCAGCTTCTTTGTTCTTGCAGTTCATGGAAAATGTCTTACCCCAGAAAGTCTTCACCTGTGCAGAAAGTTTTCTCTTAAAAGAACCTAATGCAAAAGGCTGACCTAGGCGATGAGAAGGTAACCTTTGCTAACTCGGACACCTGCTTTTGCTGACATCACGCTTATGAACAACTATGATGTCAGTTCTTGCTGATGTCACACTATCAACAAATCTGCTAGCGCTTCGTCTCACTACCTAGGGCTCTGCTAAATGAATTTGCCGCCGATCATCTAAACAAATTGGGGTTCAGCTTTTAATGAGCTGATGACTTACCTCTTCCAGGTAAGTATTTTCTCCATTTAATTTGCAATTCTCCGAGAACCATGCCTCTCTTTCAGTGCTGTTTTAGTTTATGTCCCTTAGTAAAGTTATCCTTTCTTTTGTGGTTGATCGAGCATTTTTTTGACTTTTACTTCCAGGTAGTAATTCTGTTTCATTCCTTTTTGTTGTTATTGGAAAAGCTATTGATTCATTGAGAATTGACTGTACTTTCTGACTACCTTGGGAAAATTTTTTTAAGTTGATATTTTTTTTTCAGATTTTTTTTTCAAGAGAAACAAAAAATCTGAAAAAAAATTTTTTTCTCTACCTTCTAGTAGCTATAAATTTCACTTCTTTTCCAGTTCTGTTACATTTGTGGGCACTGAAGTTGATCTTTACTAATGAAGACTAAAGTGATCGACTTATGAAATCATTGAGCTACCAATGCAAAATATAAAAAAAAAATCTTTATTCAACAGAATTTAATCTTTCTATGATGAATCAAAAGAAATGCTGAGATTTTAAAAGAAAATCAGTCCCATGCGAGTGAACGAAACACTTTGGTTGAGTTTTGGGTAAGCAAATACTTCGTGCCTATCAAATGGCTATGTGTTTAAATAAAAGTACCTTAAAATGAGAAAGTATGTGTAGAGGGAAACATTCCTGCTATTTCAGAAAGCACTGGGGTTCTTTTCCGAGGTTTAGTGGTATGAGGCAAGACTTCTACAAGATGATAGGTGTCGTAACAGTCAACCTGATTCCCTGGATATCATTCTGAGCCTTAATGAGGACTGCTTTATCTGCCAAGAACAGCAGGAGAATCGCTTTCTGAGTTCCCACACTTGCAACAGTTTGTGTTCCAGATGTTGGGGACTGCTCAGGAGGGTTTTGGCAGCGCTCCACATTTCTTAACAGATAATTCTGCTTTCACAGCCTTGGGGGGGGGGATGGGTTGGCACATTTGCAATGGCAGCTTTGCAAAGGAAAATGACCTCCCTATTTACTGAGCTCTTGGTTATAATTCCCATCATCTTCTCTCTGCTTTTAGGACCATGAATCACTAGAGAGAGAAGAGAAGAAAGGGGCAGAATTTACAAAGCCCCAACAAAAACACATAGCATTTGGTTTCCTGACTTCAAGCCACCAAATGTAACACTATACTATCGAATTGCTCCTCAGAGAGAAATCAGAGCTAGGTTGTTTATCTGGAAGAGCCACGTGTCTGCTGTAATAATGCCTGCTTTTTCAGAGAGCTAGATCACTTTTCTTTTCAAAAATTCAGCCCCACACAGAGCTAGATTGGCTGCATTCATAAAACCCCCCTATTCTCCCTCTGTCTGCTTGACCTGGCTCACTACTTGGGACCGAAATTATAGAGAGAAAATATTTTTTTCCTCCAACACAGCTTTGTTCATTACTAAGAGACTGTTGGAATTAAATGTTGTGCTGAAAATCTCTAAATGTGTGTGATCATTAAACCAGCCTTCTTAGTGACATTATGGCAGAGAAGACAAAAATTGGAAAGACACGTCAGATGGTGAGAGACTGAGTTCCGACACTGATTTAATGAGCCATAGGTATCTCCCAGGTTCAGATTTGGGTTCTGGAATCAGAAGCCCTGGGATTACAGCCCAACTTGGTCACATTAGCTGTGGGAGCTGAGCTGTAGTTTCTTCCTCTTGAATGAAGCTCACCTACTTCATGGGATTTCACTTTAATCAAAGGATTAAAGAAGATCACGTTTGCAAAGTGTTTGCATAGTGCCTAGGTGAGAGTCAACAATGAATACATGTTAGTCATGATTTTAGAGACTGAACAAGTTCTTTCTCCTTGCACAGCACGCGTGTGTGTGTTTGTGTGTGTATTTATGTGTGTGTGTTTGTGTGTGTGTTACTGTTGTTTTCCACCTAGGTCTTCATGGTTTCTAGAGATCTCTAAGTGTCTCAATGACTAGCAAAT
The DNA here is from genome assembly GCA_004024945.1 of Uropsilus gracilis. Lineage (NCBI taxonomy): Eukaryota > Metazoa > Chordata > Mammalia > Eulipotyphla > Talpidae > Uropsilus > Uropsilus gracilis. The sequence continues at coordinate 26,166 of PVHY01016958.1, forward strand.
TTGGGAGCTGGTGTCTGAGGTTGGGCAGGTCCCAAGACTTCAACTAAAGCAACTCTTCTTTTATGTTTCTATTAGAATATTAGGAAAACATAGTAGCCTATCCCATTACATTAGGCTTCAGCTGAAGACTTCTTGGGAAGAGGGCTTTGCTGTTCCATAAAAGGGAGGTGAGGACATTGGAAAACCAAATGTCTAGATATTCTCCCAGCTCCATCCTGCTGCTTATGCTTTGTGACTGATTGCAGATCTACTGTGTGCAGTGAGTGCAACAAGCACTGATCTCTTGCCTGGTTCTTGAAGTATTCACACCCAAGTGAGGAGATGCGGACTCTGGGAGTTGAAGTGTGAACAGATCCCATCAGGAAGGGGCCCTTCAATTGAGAGAATCCAGTGCCAGTTCACAGCTCCCCACTATTACTAGTGATAAATTACTCTCATTGACAACTCACTGTGGGACAGACATTGAGATTGGCACTTCCCATGAGTGATCCTGCTTAATTCTCTTATTGTGGATCATGCTTCTTAAGGCCTGAGGACTAGGAAGGAGATGCAGTGGTTGAACAGTGTGAGGGAGCAGTGTTTGAGCTAGGTGACTGCCAGATACTTATTTGTAGATACTCATAAATACATACCCTGCAATTATCATCTGCTTTATGGTGTGGATGTGAGGAGAAAGGAACACTCTTACACTACTGATGGGAATGCAAACGGGTTCAGTCACTATAGAAAGCCATGTGGAGGACCTTCACACTACTGAAAATGGAACTGTCATTTGATCTTTTGGGATTTACCCAAAGACTATAAAAATACTACTTCAAAAGGACACCTATATGCACATGTTTATTGAAGCACACTTTACAATAGCCAGGACATGGAAACAACCCACATGCACCAAAATGATAAGTGGGTCAGAAAGTTGTGGTATATTTACATCATAATTCATCCATCAAAGAAGATGAACTATGTTATTCACAGCACACGGATGGAGCTAGAAGGAATCACGTTAGCGAAAATAAATCAGAAAGAAAAAGAAATACTAGATGGTCTCATGTTTGTGAGGAATAGAGGGAAAACAAACAAGTGAACAATAAAAAATTAAAACTGTCAACATAATTGAGGCATAGAACAAGAAAGGGAGAGAGGGAAATCAGTGGAGGGATGAACACAAAAGATTAAGATGATGGTTCATGAGTGATAAGGTGGTGGGAGAACCTCAGGGTAGACAATGATGCAAAAAATATATATAGTAAGAAAATTAAAAATATACATCTGCTTCATGTGTATAATTATATTATTGATGTATTTTAGGAGAGTGAAGGGGATTTTTACTTCTAGAAAAATGAGGAAGGATTGGTCTTCATGGTCACAAACAACTGGTTGAGATTAAGTTTTGGATATGTCACAAAGATTCAAATCTGAAAGGCAGTGAGAAGAAATCAAAAAACTCTGGGCAGATTTTAGAAAATGAATAAAGAAAGAAAAGAATAAGAATGAAATAAGAATCATCCCTTAGTCAGACTTCCCAAAATAAGCCTTGCTAAGTTTCAGACACTCTTTTCCTGCCTACATTTATTCTACTTTTTTTTTGTTTGCTTAAAATTGGGGTTATGTTGGTTTTGGAGTTCTTTTCCTCATGGGGATCCATGTCATTAATTATTCTTTAAAACACCTCTTTTTGTGGCTGTATACTATTCCATCAGAATTCCATCTATCTATTTTAGGGTATATCCAGAAGAACTGAATCTTCCTATGTATTTTGTCAATCGCACATTAAAACAAATGAAGACAGTTTTAGAATTTGCCAGATTAATCTCCATATACCATGGAAGAAAAAAATGGAGGCAGAGAAAGAATCAACCACAGAATTACTTAGGAGAAAGCAAGAATGAGACTCCTAGTCCTTTAACCTTTATGTTTTCTTTGTATTATCCTGAAGTCCCCAGCATTTCCTGCTCCATGCACTGACCCGTGACCAGCATCTCCGTACTGCATTTAATCACTTGTTGTAACTATTGATCTGCCACTAGGCACAAACAAAATTTGGGCATTCCACAGATTGTGCAGTGACAAGGCAGAGCTTTCTGCTTTGGTAGTAAAGTGCATACAGATCAACAAGAAATCTCTCATTCTCCATGCCCAGCAGGCCACAATGGGAGCTCTTCATGCTGGAGCATGAAAGAGTATAAGATTCCAAGGAGATTTTTAAGACCAGAAACATATGGGAGGCCCAATTTAATGTCAGATCATTTCGTGCTATAATAAAGATGATGTCAGCTGGACTTCAGGCATGTGATGGAAGCACACAGCCTTGCATATGAGAGTCGGTTTTTATGTCTGATGGAACATGCCCCTTATGTGCAGGGACAATGCAGATTCCCAGCAAAGAACATCTGTATGTTAAAATTAGATGTGTGATGGAGGACCCTCATGCTACTGAAAATGGAACTACCATTCGATCCAGCAATCCCGCTTCTAGGAATCTACCCAAAATTTACAAAATCTCTAATTAAAAAAGACACCTGCACTCAGATGTTTATTGAGCACTGTTAACAATAGCCAAGATATGGAAACAATCCAAATGCCCAAGTGCACAAAGTTGTGGTCTATGTACATGATAGAATATTATTCACCCATCAAAAAGAGCAGACTTATGTCATTCACAGCAACATGGATGGAGCTAGAGGGAATCATGTTAGCAGAAATATGTCAGAAAGAAAAAGAGAAATATGGAATGGTCTCACTTATATGTGGGATAGAGGGAAAACAAACAAATGGACAAGAATAATTTAAAACTCTACAGAATTGAAGCATAGAGCAAAAGAAGGGGAGGGGGTAAAATCGGAAGAGGGATGGGCATAAGGAATTAAGGTGGCTCATGGGTATTAAGATGGTGGGAGAACCTCAGGGTAGACAATGAATATGCAAATATATACATATATATCATTATAAATACATATATTTACATATATATGTGCATGTGTTTACATACATTTGTATATATAAATACGTACATATTTGCATGTATTATCTAAATATATATGTAAATACATACGTTTATGTATGTATATACATATATATTTATATGTGTTTATTTAAATATATATGTATTTACATATGTATTTATAGATATACAATCAATTTTTAAAAAATTATTAAAACAATTTGGATGTGTAAGCACAGCCCTTCTGCAGATTCAAAGCTCGACCTGGGTTGCACATGGCCAAAGGTGACTCTCAGTCAGAAATAATGCATAGCCCAAGTCACATGCTGGAAGCTGGGTGGGGGGAAGTGGCTGGACTTGAGACCCAAGGAGAAGGCAGTCAAGTATAGTCAACAAGGAAGGGTGGTGAGCTCAGCAACAGAAATCAATCAACCCAGGAAAATCCAGGGCATTGATTGCAGAGCAAATCCGGCACCATCTCTTTTTTTATTATCTGTTACACATATAGTTCACATAATTATAGACCCTGAGATTCTCCCATCACATGTCACCCATGAGCCATCAACTTGTGCTTGCCCTCCTCTGATTTCCTCCTCCCTGCCCCCACCCTTGCTATGTGATTACTTCTATTGTCAGTTTGGTAGTGTGAACTTTTCCTTATCTGTCCTATTGATGCAGCAGCTTCCTGTCAGCACCTGCTCTTCCATCCTTGTACCCCAAGGTCCTATTAAAACCTAAGGCACAATCTTTGGAGTTGAGTTATGGAAAAGATAGTAGTCATGTGTGTAATTCCCAATCTGTGCCCCTCCATCTTCCCTGTTTCTCCAACTCCACAGCCTTGGAAACCAACTGGAGTAAGGTTGTCTGCTGGGCCTGAGAGTGTGGCATGAGTCACACATAAATATGTGTTGTCTTAAGTCACTGACATGTGGGATGGACGTGTTTGTTACTGTGATAAAATCTAGCTTATTCTGATAAATGAAACTTAATTATTTAATTAAGGCATGGAAAGCCTTCATGAAAAAGTATTCACACTCCAACAGCAGCTCATGCTTCACAAGGAAAACTGCATTTATATTCCAACTTATATTTTCTATAAAATGTTAAATGCATTGTGTACAATCGGAGCAGACGAATCCAATTACCATACCTCCCAAAATTCATTATTTGTCTTGGCGATCTTGTAGATATTCATCCAAAGTCCCTTTGAAATTCAGCTTTGATGGGTAAGTGACTTTTATTTGACTGTTTCATTAAATGCCTTCCCCCTCTAGGAATTAAAAAGAGAAACCAAAGATGCAAGTTTGTGAGATACTTCACTTAATTATTGATGGGTGCAGTTGAGGCCATGTTCAAACAAATTAGCTCAGCTGTGCTGAGAGAAGAAAAACAAACCTGAAAAACAAAACAGAAACTTCTAACTTGTACAGGGATTGGGTACGAACATCCCTGGGTTGACCTCAACCACAGTGAAAAATGTGTGTGTGAATGAACTATTGGTTAGGGAGGTATTGGTGCTATTGAGAGACCAGGGACTGGGGAACCAGTTTTCATCTAGGCATCTGCCAAGATCAAAAGGTGGAAATAATGATGATGGTGATGACAGCTTGTAGCTTAGGAAGAATAAATAATCATGTAACTAACTAATGAAAGTTTGACAAGAAAGGAAGGAGCTGAGTGTATAAAAGTGGTTGCTGACCCAGAACAGGAGTGGAAGATATAGGCAGCAAGGAAGATTTCCTTGAAAAAGCAGCATATTCTAGACAGAAGGAGAGTATGTGCACAAGATCTGTGACAGAAAGGAGTGCATAGTGTTTGTAGAAATGTAAGAAAAGAACCTAGAAAGCCAAGGGACTTGTAGCAAGAGCAGTGACTGAGGATTGGGGGTGGGGGGGGGGGACAGGGATCTGACGTAATGTTGAGAACTTTGAATAGTGTTCCCAGAGCAACAGGAAATAATGTAGAGGCTCCAGTGAGGTACAGAGAGGGTAAGGGCTGCCATATTGTTTAACCCTAGCTGAGTCCAAGCCCACAGCCCACACTTTCAGTCCAAGTCACTTTAGGGTTATGGTCCAGGGAAAAGGGGTGGACCAGAATTTAAAAACTCAGGATTCTGAGATCAGAGGAAAGAGAGCTGTGTTCAGGGCCAATGCAAAGGGAAGAATCTAAAGAAATTCTACTGGGATGGCCAGAAACTGCACCCACACCAGTCTCAACTCAGGACCACACCTACATGCTCTTGCCCACATGTGGGGCATGGATACAGATGAAGAGATATGCCTTAGATAAAGGAACACCTTTATCTTTCTCATCCTCTCTGGCACACTAGAAAGGGTTATTGGCAAGTCTCTTATCTGTGACACAGCTCCATAACCACCTAGGAATGTCCCATTGTCATAACCTCCTAGGAATGTCCCATTGAAGAGACACAAGGCATACGTCCTTGGAAAGATAAGAAAGTTTACTTCCCACAGGTAATTTTCCTGTTTAGGTAAAGTATACCCATCCTCATGCCTACTAGGCCTCATGCCTACCTGCCCATTATCATAGGATCCTGGGTTTTTCCTTCCTCATTATTCGATTGTGATCATTCTTTGCTAAGGTATAAAAAGACCCCAACTCCTAATAAAGGTGGACCTGGACATGTTCCCAGATCCCCAACCTGCGGGCTGACCCCACAGACCACTACCAATCTCTTCCATTTCATTCTTCTTCTTTCCTACAAGGGACTCCTAACAAATGGCACCCAATATGGGGCCTACTACCCACAGAAATGAAACCTAATGCTTAGGTGGGAAGAAGCAGAGGAGGCCCCTAATGGCAGTCTTAGGAGCTTCTGTGAAGACAAAGACCCTCTTCTCACATTTAAGTCCTTTATAAAGAATGTGTCTGCCCACCACATCTCTCTGTGGATGGTGATGAGACAGCACCTCACAGCAGTGCTTGTATGTGTATTTCAGCACTGACTGAGTAACTGCTTCTTCAGTATCTACCCAACAGAAATGACTCTTTGATGCTCAGAAATGAAATGAAATGAAATGATTAAACTGTCCTGACATCATAAACTTGTGTTCTAGCAGGTGGAACAAAACAAAAAATAGCCGGGCATGGTGGCACATGCCTGTAATCCAAGCACTTGGAGGCAAAGAAGCCTGGGATCACTTGAGTTCACAGGTATGAGACTACCCTGGTTTCACAGTGAGACCTAGTCTCAAGAAAAAAGAAAGAAAGAAAGAGAGAGAGAGAGAGAGAGAGAGAGAGAAAGGAAGGAAGGAAGAAAGAAAGAAAAAAAGAAAGAAAGAAGGAAAGAAAGAAAGGAAGGAAAGAAAGAAAGAAAGAAAGAAAGAAAGAAAGAAAGAAAGAAAGAAAGAAAGAAAGAAAGAAAGAAAGAAAGAAAGAAAGAAAGAAAGAAAGAAAGAAAGAAAGAAAGAAAGAAAGAA
>PVHY01016959.1:0-32552 GCA_004024945.1 Uropsilus gracilis
ATTTTTCCTTCATAGAAGAAGGATAGCTTTGCAGGGTAGAGTATTCTTGGCTGGCACCTTTTTTCTTGGAGTTTTTTGTAGATGTGACTCCATTCTCTCCTTGCCTGGAGTGTCTCTTCAGAAAAATCTGAGGTCAGTCTAATGGATTTTCCTTTGTAGGTTATCTGTTTCTTTTCTCTAGCCATTCTCATTATTTTTTCCTTAAATTGCATTCTAGGAACTTTTACGATGATGTGTCTCGCTGTGGCTTTTTTTTCCATTAAAGTAGCTTGGTGTCCGTTTGACTTCCTGTACATCTATATACATTTATTTCTTCAGCTTCGGGAAGTTCTCCTCTATTATTGTTTTGAACAGCCTTTCAGTTCCCATAACTCTCTCCTCTCCTTCTGGGGTTCCTATTACTCTTATGTTTCTTTTCCTTAAGGAATCTGACATATCTCTGAGCTTGTCTTCAGTCCTCCTACTTTGTTTCTCTCTCTCTTTTTCTTTCTTTGTCCTCTCTATTTCTGTATCCTCAAGTGTGCTGATTCGTTCCTCTAATTCATCTATTAGATGAATCTACTGCCATGTATTTTCTGTGAGTTTTTGAGCTCATGTATTGCAACCTTTAAATCTTGAGTCTCTTTCAATTTCAATTTTAGGGATTCATTTTCATTCTTTAGTTCGTTGATTAGGGAATGCATATTGATGCTTTCTTTTTTATATGTTTCTTTTTCCTCCCTTAGTGCATTAATTGCTTCTATCATACTGTTGTCCTTTTTTTCTAATTCTTCTCTTAATTGCTGGAGTGCATTTTACATGTTAATAGAGGAATCTTTCTGAGATGTAAATCATTTCTTTGGTGTTTTCTAGAGATTGTCCTTTCTTTGTTGGCGATGGATTACTTCCTGTAGGGCTTGCTTGCATGTTTAAATGTTTTCTCCTTACTGCGTTTTGCTTTCGAACCTGTTCTACATATTGAGAAACCATGGATCTTGTGTTGGTTGGCATGTTGATGCGAGTGCATTCCAGGTTGAAACTAGATCTGTACTTTAGTTTAGTTTCGTAATTTGTATCTGCGCCACTTGCGGCTCCCGCGCCAATGACCTTCAGCAGCTAACTAACCTGGCGTGGGCAAGTTGGGCGGGTTTCCGGAGGGACCTGGAGGCGGGGCTTGGCTCCCAAGGGTGGCGGAGGTGGCGTGCGGCGAGGGATCCCTCCCAGGGGCCTGAAACCAGCACAGGTGACCTTCAGCAGCTAACTAACCTGGCATGGGCAAGGTGGGCAGGTTTCCAGAGGGACCTAGAGGCGGGGCTTGGCTCCCAGGGGTGGCGGAGGTGGCACGCGGCGAGGGGGTCACTCCCAGGCGCCTGGAACCAGCACGGGTGACCTTCAGCAGCTAACTAACCTGGGTGGGCAAGGAGGGCGGGTTTCCAGAGGGACCTGGAGGTGGAGTTTGGCTCCCAGGGGTGGCAGAGGTGGTGCGCGGCGAGTGGGTCCCTCCCAGGGGCCTGGAACCAGCGCCAGTGACCTTCAGCAGCTAACTAACCTGGGTGGGCAAGGTGGGCGGGTTTCCGGAGGGACCTGGAGGCGGGGCTTGGCTCCCAGGGGTGGTGGAGTTGGCGCACGGCGAGGGGGTCCCTCCCAGGGGCCTCTGTTGATTTCTTTTTTTAATTTAATTTATTTATTTATATATATATTTCACATCATTTCAGTCCCTGGGGTTCACCCACCACCTCCCCTTCCCACATGCTCCAGCTGTTTCCCATTCTCCCCTTACGCAGTTTCATTTGGTTGACCATATATTAGTGATACTTGTGGTTTCTGTCCCTTTCTATCTGGTTCGTTTCTGCTAGAATGATTTCTTCTAGGTACATCCAGGTTTCCATAAATTCATCAAATTTGTCATTTTTATTTGATGAGTAACATTCCATTGTGTATATGTACCTCATTTTTTTCATTGTTGATTTCTAATTTGATGCCTTTATGATCGGAGAAAAAGGTTGGTATTATTTTAATCTTTGTGTACTTGTTCAGGTTTGTCTTGTGGCCTAGTGTATGATTGATTTTAGAGAAAGAACTGTGTGTGCATTTAAAAAAAAGTTTATTCTTTTCCTTGGGTGTGTAGTGTCCTGTATTTTTCAATTAAGTCCATTTGGTCTAGCTCTTCCTTTAAAGCTTTTGTTTCTTTGGGTAGTTGCTGTTTTGTTGATGTGTCTTTTGTTGAGAGTGGCATGTTAAAATTTCCTACCACATATGTATTCTCATCAATATTTGATTTCAGTTCTACTAGTTGTTGTTTTATGAATTTTGGTGTTCCCTCATTAGGTGCGTATATGTTGATTACTATTATGTCTTTTTGGTGGATTGACCCTTAACCATTATGTAGTGGCCATCTTTACTTTTTGTCACTTTTGTTAATTTGAAGTCTCCTCTGTCTGATACAAGAATGGCATCTCCTGCTTTCTTGTGGGGGCTGTTTGCTTGTAGTGTAGTTTTCCAGTCCTGCACCTTCAGTCTATGCTTATCCTTAGCAATCAGGTGTGTTTCTTGGAGGCGCAGAATGTTGGGTTCTGTTTTCTGATCCAGTCTACAACTCTTCGTCTTTTGATTGCTGAGTTTAGACCCTTGACGTTTAGGGTGATTATTGATATTTGCGATTCTAATGGTTTCCTGGTAGTCATTTGGGGTTTATTTTGTGTTTTGTTTTTTGTATTTGTTCTTTTTATGGTTTTGATCTTGAGGCCTCCTGCAAAATTTCTTGGAGTAGGGGTTTAGTGGTAGCAAATTTCTGGAGACTTTGCTTTTTGGAGAAGGTTCTAATTTTTCCTTCATAGAAGGATAGCTTTGCAGGGTAGAGTTTTCTTGACTGGCACCTTTTTTCTTGGAGTTTTTTGTAGATGTGACTCCATTCTCTCCTTGCCTGGAGTGTCTCTTCAGAAAAATCTGAGGTCGGTCTAATGAATTTTCCTTTGTAGGTATCTGTTTATTTTCTCTAGCCATTCTCATTATTTTTTCCTTAAATTGCATTCTAGGAAGTTTTATGATGATGTGTCTTGCTGTGGCTTTTCTTTCATTAAAGTAGTTTGGTGTCCTTTTGGCTTCCTGTATGTCTATTTTCATTTATTTCTTCAGATTTGGGAAGTTCTCCTCTATTATTATTTTGAAAAGACTTTCAGTTCCCATAACTCTCTCCTCTCCTTCTGGGATTCCTATTACTCTTATGTTTCTTTTCTTTAAGGAATCTGACATATCTCTGAGCTTGTCTTCATTCCTCCTACTTTGTTTCTCTCTCTTTTTCTTTCTTTGTACTCTTTATTTCTGTATTCTCAAGTGTGCTGATTCGTTCTTTTATTTCATCTATTCTACTGCCATGGCATTTTTTCTGTGCATTTTTGAGCTCATGTATTGCAACCTTTAAATCTTGAGTCTCTTTCAATTTCAATTTTAGGGATTCTTTTTCATTCTTTAGTTCGTTGATTAGGGTATGCATATTGATGCTTTCTTTTTTATGTTTCCTCTTCTTCCCTTAGTGCATTAAATACTTCTATCATACTGTTGTCCCTTTTTCTAATTCTTCTCTTAATTGTTGGAGTGCATTTAACATGTTAATAGAGGAATCTTTTTCTGAGATGCAAATCATTTATTTGTTATCCTTTCTTTTTTGGTGATGGATTACTTCCTGTAGGGCTTGCTTGCATGTTTAAAGGTTTTCTCCTTACTGTGTTTTGCTTTCTAACTTGTTCCACATATTGAGAAACCATGGATCTTGTGTTGGTCGGTATGTTGATAGGAGTGTTTTCCAGGTTGAAAGTAGATCTGTACTTTACTTTAGTAATTTGTGCCAGCGCCACCTGCAGCACTGGTGCCAGTGACCTTCAGCGGCTAACCTGGGCATGAGCAGGGTGGGCAGTTCCCAGAGCAACCTGGCTGTGGTGGTTGGCTCCCAGGGATCTTGGAGAGGGTGGCACAGTGGGGGTCCCTGCCAGAGGCCTGGAGCCAGTGCAGGTGACCTCCAGTGGCTAACCTGGGCGTGACCAGGGGGGCAGGTTCCCAGAGCAACCTGGTTGCGGGGGTTGGCTCCCAGGGATGGCAGAGAAGGCGGCACATGGGGGGTTACTCCCAGAGGCCTGGAGCCAGCACCAGTGACCTCCAGTGGCTAACATGGGTGTGAGCAGGGTGGGCGGGTTCCCAGAGGAACCTGGCTGTGGGGGTTGGCTCCCAGGGATGGCGGAGAAGGCAGCACGGCTGGGAAATTAATTTTTAAACTGACTGGAGGGTATGGGTAGAAAGAGTGAGATACAGTGTTCCTTCTAAGGAAACAATATATCATTTCTGGACTGGTGACAATATTCTCTAAGGTCAATGCCCTAAGACCTCAGCTTTTATCTCAAAACCTCATGGAATTCTGGCCTAAGAAATCAAACTGTTAATCCTGTCTGTCCAGCAGCTCACAACCAGAGCGTTTGAATAATCACCCTGGTTCCCCACACCATCAGAGAAAAATTTGAAAGAGACTGGGTGTGTTTGTGGGAGCAGTGACTCAGCAAATCATATTTACTTGAGTTCTCGGGAAGTGGGGATAGGCTGATCTCCCTTCCCAACTCACCACTGATATACCACTCTTAGCAGCTGCCCAGCACATGCCACAGTACTGTACTCTTGCCTTCAGCCCATGATGTGTGAAGGGACTTTTTTATCAAATATGCAGGTGTCCTGAGCAATAACATCCAAATATTATCCTTCCCATCCCCTAATCCTGTGACTGGGATCATTCAACAGTACTGTGATATATTTTCAATGAGGTGCCTTTCTTCATGGACCAAATGCTGCATTATTTGGCCCCAAAGTCAATAAAGTATTCACAAAGTTTGCAAAAAAAAGGTAAGAGCTGAGCATGCAATAAACAGTTGTCCTATTCTAGTCAATGAGGTGTACAACTTAGAGAGATTTCATCACTAAACATCAAAGTTCAGCAAAGTTACAGTAAGTTATAAACTGCTACTTTGGAGTCTCCATGGATTCAGGAGTATTCTCACTGAAAACGCTGGCAGTTCACCTGAAAGGCTGAAATCCACAGTATTTTGAATGAAAACAAGGTTTTCTAAAAAGTGCTAGAAACCATGAAATTTATGATATGGGGAGCTATCTCATTTGACTCAATGAAGTGTACAACATAAGATTTTTCATCTCTAAACATCAAACTATGACAAGTTACAGTAACGTACAAACTGCTCCTTTGGAATCTGTTTGGATTCAGGAGCATTCTCGCTGAAAATGCTGGCAGTTTTCATTTCACCTGCAAGGCCAAAATCCGCAGTATTTTGAATGAAAGCAAGAGTTTCCAAAAGTGCTAGAAAGTATGAAACTTAAGAGCTGGAGGTGAGATGGACTGGTATCCTATTCTAATCCATGATGTGTACAACATAGAGACATTTATCTCTAAACATCAAAGTACAGAAAAGTTACAGTAAGATATATACTGCTGTTTTGTAATCTTTTTGTAATTCAGGAGACTTATCACTGAAAACACAGGCTGTTCACCTGACAGGCCAAAATCCACAGGATTGTGAATGAAAAAAAAGGGTTTCAAAGAAGTGCTAGAAATCATGAAATTTACAACCTAAAGGTGATATGGACAGCTATCTCATTTGACTCAATGAACTCTAGTACATAGAGAGATTTCATCTCTAAATATCAAAGTACGAGAAGTAACAGTAAGGTATAAACTGCTCCTTTGGAATCTGTTCGGATTCAGGAGCACTCTGGTGAAAACAGTGGCTATTTGCCTGAAAGGCTGAAATCCAAAGGATTTTGAATGAAAACAAGTGTTTCTAAAAAGTGCTAGATATCATGTGACTTAAGAGCTGGAGGTGATATGGACTGGTTACTTTTCGACTCCATGAAGCATACAAGAGAGAGATTTCATCTCTAAACATCAATACAGAGATATTATAGTGAGATATAAACTGCACCTTGTGGATCTGTTTGGATTCAGGAGTGTTCACGCTGAAAATGCTGACAGTTTGCCTGAAAGTTTGAAATCCGCAAGATTTTGAATTAAACAAGAGTTTCTAAGAAGTGTTAGAAAGCATGAAACTTAACAGCAGGAGGTGAGATGAAATGGTATCGTATTCTACTCCATGAAGTGTATAATGTAGAGAGATTTTATCTCTAAAAACCAAGTACAGAAAAGTTACAATAATATATAAACTGTTACTTTGGTGTCTGTTTGTAATTCAGGAGAGTACAGCTGAATACACAGGCAGTTCTCCTGAAAGGCCAAAATCCTCAGGATTTCTAATATAAACAAGGGTTTGTAAAAATGCTAGAAATCATGAAGCTTAAGACCTGAGTTTTCATGGACTGCTATCCTATTCTACTCAATGATGTGTGCAACATAGAGAGATTTCATCACTGAATATCAAACTACAGAGAAGTTACAGTAAGATATAATCAGCTCCTTTGGATTCTGTTCGGTTTCATGAGCAGTCTCGCTGAAAACACTGGCAGTTCGCATGAAAGGCCGAAATCTGCATGATTTTAATGTAAACAATGGTTTGCAAAAAGTGCCATAAATCATGGAATAAGAGCTGGAGGGGATATGGACTGGTATCCAATTCACTCCATGAACTTCCTACATAGAGAGATTTCATTTCTAAAAGTCAAAGCACAAAGAAGTTACAGTAAGTTAAAAACTGCTCCTATGGAGTCTGCTTACTTTCGTGAGTGTTCCTTCTAAAACTGCGGGCAGTTCAACTCACAGGCCACAATCTGCAGGATTTTGAATGAAAACAGGGTTTCTAAAAAGTGCTAGAAATCATGAAAATTGAGAGCTGGAGGTGAGATGGACTGGTATCCTATTTGACTCTATGAATTGTACAACACACAGAGATTTCATATCTAAACTTCAAAGTACAGAAAATAACAGTAAGTTATAAACTGTTTGTTTTGAGTCTGTTGGTAATTCAGGAGCATTCAGCTGAAAATCAAGGCCATTGCCCTAAAAGGCTGAGCCCACAGGATTTTGAATGAAGGGTTTTTAAGTAGCGCAAGAATTCATGAAACTTAAGACCTGGAGGTGAGATGGACAGCTGTCTTATTATACTCAACAAACTGTACAAGATAGAGAGATTTCATCTCTAAACACCAAAGTACAGAGAGGTTACAGAAAGATATGAACTGCTCTTTTTGATTCTTTTTGGATTCAGGAGAGTTCTCGCTAATTGCTTGAAGTTCACCTTAAAGGCAGAAATCTACAGGATTTTGAATGTAAACAAGGGTTTCTAAGAAGTGCTAGAAATCAGGAAACTTAAGAGCTGAGTTTTAATGGACTGGTACCCTATTCTACTCCATCATGTACAACATAGAGAGATTTCATCACTAAACAACAAAGTACAGAGAAGTTACAGTAAGATATAATCTACTCCTTTAGAATCTGTTTAGATTCAGGAGCATTGTCGGTGAAAACGCTGGCAATTCACCTGAAAGGCTGAAATCTGCAGGAGTTTGAATGAAAAAAAGGGTTTCCAAAAGTGCTAGAAATCATGTAACTTAAGAGCTGGAGGTGAGATGGTGGTATCTTATTCTACTCCATGAAGTTTACAACAGAGAGAGATTTCATCTCTAAATTTCATAGTACAGAGAATTTACAGTAAGATATAAACAGCTCCTCTGGAGTCTGTTTGTAATTCAGGAGAGTTCAATTGAAATGCTGGCAGTTCACCTGAAAGGCCGAAATCCACAGTGTTTTTAATGGAATCAAGAGATTGCAAAAAGTACTAAAAATCATGAAACTTAAGAGCAGGAGTTGAGATGGACTGGTATCCTATTCTACTCCATGAACTGGACAACATAGAGAGAGTTTATCTCTAAACACCAAAGTACATAGAAGTTACAGTAAGATATAAGCTGCTACTTTGGCGTCTGTTTGGATTCAAGAGCGTTCTCACTGAAAACACTGGCAATTTGCATGAAAGGCCAAAATCGGCAGGATTTTGAATGAAAACAAGGGTTTCTAAGAAGAGAGAGAATTAATGAAACTTAAGAGCTGGTGGTGAGATGGAGTGGTATCCTATTCAACTCCATGACGTGTACAACAGATATTTCATCTCTAAACATCACAGTACAGAGTTTACAGTAAGTTATAATCTGCTTCTTGGGTGGGTGCTTGGATTCAGGAGCATACTCACTGAAAATGCTGGCAATTTCCCTAAAAGTCCGAAATCCAATGGAATTTGAATGAAAACAAGGGTTTCTAAAATGCTGTAATTCAAGAAACTTAAAAGCTGGAGATGAGGTGAACTAGTTTCCTATTCCAATCCATGAACTCTAAAACAAAGAGAAATTTCATCACTAGACATCAAAGTACAGAGAAGTTACAGTAAATATATACTTTGTAGTCTGTATTTCAGGAGTGTTCAGCTGAAAACACAGGCAGTTCACCTGACAGGTCAATATCACAGGATTTTGAATGTAAACAAGGGTTTGTAAGAAGTGCTAGGAATCACGAAAATTAAGAGCTGAGTTTGCGGTGGACTGGTATTCTATTCTATTCCATGAAATGTAAAACAGAGAGATTTCATCACTAACATTAAAGTACAGAGAAGTTGCAGTAAGATATAAACTGCTCCTTTGGAGTATGTAATTCAGGAGAGTTCAGCTGAAAACACAGGCAGTTTTTATGAAAGGTCAAAATTGCAGGACTTTGAATGTAAACAATGGTTTCTAAGAGTGCTAGAAATCATGAAACTTAAGATCTCAGGGTGCAATGGATGGGTATCCTCTTCTACTCCAAAAGTGTAAAACATAGAGAGATTTATCTCTAAACATCAAAGTAAAGAGAAGTTACAGTAAATTATAAACTGCTCTTTTGCAGTCTGCTTAGAATCAGGAGTGTTCTCACTGAAAACGCTGGAAGTTCGCCTGACAGGCAGAAATCCGCAGGATTTTGAATGAAAACAAGGGTTTCTAAAAACTGCTCATGAGCTTGAGTGAGAGGGACTGGAATCTTTTCTACTCCATGAAGTGTAAAACGTAAAGAGATTTTCATTAAATTCAAAGTACAGAGAAGTTACAGTAAGATATAAACTGCTCCTTTGGAGTCTGTTTGGATTTAGGAGCGTTCTCGCTGAAAACACTGGCATATCACCTGAAAGGCAAAAATCCACTGGATTTTGAATGAAAACAAGGGATTCTACAAAGTTCTAAAAATCATGAAGCTTAAGAGCTGGAGTTGAGATGCACTTGAATCCTATTGGAATCCATGAAGTACAACAGGGAGATTTCATCTCTAAACATCAAAGTACAGAGCAGTTGCAGTAAACTATAAACTCCTTTTGAGTTTGATTGGATTCATGAGCATTTTTGCTGAAAAGGCTGGCAATTCACCTGAAAGGCCGAAATCCACAGGATTATGAATGAAAACAAGGGTTTCTAAGAAGTGCTAGAAATCTTGCAATATAAGAGTTCAGGGAGTGAAGGACTGGTATCCTATTATACCAGATGAGGTTACAACATAGAGATTTCATCTCTAAACATCAAAGTACGGAGAAGTTACATTAAGATATAAATTGCTGCTTGGTGGTCTTTTTAAATTCAGGAGACTTCTTGCTGAAAACGGAATCAGTTCATCTGCAGGCTGATATCCTCAGGATTTCGAATGAAAACATGGTTTTCTAAGAAGTGCTAGAAATCATGAAACTCTTAGATTGGATTTGAAAAGGACAACATATCATTCTACTCGATGAAGTGTACAACAAAGAGAGATTTCATCTCTAAACATCAAAGTACAGAGAAATTACAGTACAATATAAACTGCTCCTTTGGTATCTTTTTATAATTCAGGAGCCTACTCGCTGAAAACGCTGGCAGTACACCTGAAAGAGCATAATCCGAAGGATTTTGAATGAAAACAAGGGTTTCTAAAAAGTGCTAGAAATCATGAAACTAAGAGCTGAAGTTGAAATGGACTGGTATACAATTCACTCCATGAAGTGTACAACAGAGAGATTTCATCTCTAAACATCAAAGTACAGAGAAATTACATTAAGATATAAAATGCCTTTTGTAGTCTTTTTGTAATTCAGGAGCCTTCCCACAGAAAACGCAGGCAGTTTGCCTGACAGGCTGAAATCCACAGGATTTTGAATGAAAACAAGGTTTTCTAAGAATTGCTAGAAATCATGAAACTTAAGAACTGGAGGTGAGATGTACTGGTTTCCCACTCTACTCCATGAGGTGTACAACATGGAGAGATTTCATCTGTAAACATCAAGTACAGAGAAGTTACAGTAAGATATAAACAGCCCTTTTGGAGTCTGTTTGTAACTCAGGAGAGTTCAGTTGAAAACGTAGGCAGTTTACCTAAGAGTCCGAAATCCGCAGAATTTGGAATAAAACCAAGTGTTTCTAGGAAGAGCTAGAAATAATGAAACTTAGGAGCTGGAAGTGACATGGACAGCTACCTCATTCTACTCCATGAAGTGTACAACATAGATTTCATCTCCAAGATCAAAGTACAGAGAAGTTACAGTAAGTTGTAAACTGCTCCTTTGGAATCTTTGAATTCAGAAGCATTCTCGCTGAAAACGCTGGTAGTTTGCCTCAATGGCCAAAATCTGCAGGATTTTGATTGAAAACAAGGGTTTCTCAGAAGTGCTAGAAATCATGAAATTTGAGAATGGAGGTGAGATGGAATGGTATCCTATTCGAATCCATGAAGTGTACAACATAGACTGATTTCATCTCTAAACAACAAAGCACAGAGAAGTTACAGTAAGGTATAGAATGTACCTTTGCAGTCTGTTTCTAATTCAGGAGAGTTCAACTGAAAAGGCTGGCAGATTGCCTGAAAGGCCGAAATCCAAAAGATTTTGAATAAAAACAAGGGTTTCTAAGAAGAGATAGTAATCATGAAACTTAAGTGTTGAGATTGCGATGGACTCGTATCCTATTCAACTCCATGAGGTGTACAATAGAGAGATTTCATCTCTAAACATGAAAGTAAGAGCAGTTTCAGTAAGATATAAACTGTTTCTTTGTAGACTTTTTGTATTTAGCAGCCTTCACACTGAAAACACAGACAGAGGCCGAACTCCACAATTTTTTTTTCTTTTCTTTTTTTTATTTATCTATAAATTTTGCAACATTGTAATCCCCAAGGTTTACCCCCCTCCCCTCCATTCCCCCCTTTCCCTCCTGCTCAAAGTTGTGCTCTTCAGTTTGGTGCTTAGCTTGTTTTGACTTTTCCCCAAGTCTTTTGTTTTTTTCACTGTATCCCATATGTTAGTGAAGTCATTTGGTTTCTATCTTTTTCTTCTTGACTTATTTCTGCTAATATGATTCCTTGTAAGTACATCCATGTTGTTATAAAGTCATCAAATTTGTCATTTTTAATTGATGAGTAATATTACATTGTGTATATGTACCACATTTTTTTCATCCAGTCATCTGTTTTGGGGCATTTAGGTTGCTTCCATGTCCTTGCAATTATAAATTGTACTGCAGTAAATATCCGAGCACAGGTGTCCCTTTGTACCCACATTGAGGTTTCTTTTGGGTAGATTCCCAAGAGAGCAATTGCTGGGTCAAATGGTAATTCCATTTTCATTAACTTGAGGGTCCTCCATATAGCTTTCCATAGTGGTTGGACTAGTTTACATTCCCACCAACAGTGCAGTAGTGTTCCTTTCTCTCCACATCCTCGCCAGCAACTCTTGTCTGTTCTTTGGATGTGGGCCATTCTTACTGGTGTAAGGTGGTATCTCATTGTTGTTTTGATTTGCATTTCTCTTATTACTAGCAAAGTTGAGCAGTTTTTCATGTGCCTGTTGGCCATTTGTATTTCCTCTTTGGAGAAGTGTCTTTTTTTCTCCCCATTTTTTGATTGGGTTTTTTGTTTTGCTTTTATTTATTTGTGTTAGTTCCTTGTAGATCTTCATTATTAAACCCTTATCTCTCATGTGGAGGGCAAAGAGTTTTTCCCATTCGGTTGGGCATCTTTTAGTTTTTTTCTGTTGTCTCTTTTGCTGTACAGAAGCTTTTTAGTTTGATGTAGTCCCATCTATTTATTTTTTCCTTCATTTTTTTGCCATCTGTAGATGTTTCCAGAAAGGGATTACTGAACTGTAGTTCATGGAGAGTTTTGCCCAAGTTTTCCTCAATGTATGCTATGGTTTCAGGTCTGACCTCTAAGTCTCTTATCCATTTTGAGTTGATTTCTGCACATGGAGTAAGGGAGATTTCTTGGTCCATTTTTTTGCATGTCTAAGTCCAATTTTCCCAGCACCATTTATTGAAGAGGCTATCCTTTTTCCAGGTAAGTTTTTCACACCTTTATTGAAATTTAGTTGACTATATATGTGTGGTTTTATTTCAGGGCACTCAATTCTGTTCCATTGATCTGACTGTTTTTGTACCAATACCATGCTGTTTTAATTATTATGGCTTTGTAGTATAGTTTAAAGTTTGGAATTGTAATACCTACATTCTCTTTTTTTCTGGTCAGGAGGCTTTTTGATATTCGAGGTCTTTTGTTATTCCATATGAATTTCAGTAATTTTTGTTCTATCTCTTTAAAAAATGTCATTGGGATTTATATTGGGATTGCATTGAATCTGTAGATTGCCTTTGGTAAGATGGTCATTTTGATAATATTAATTCTTCCAATCCATGAACAGGGAATGTCTTTCCATTTCCATGCGTCTTCTTCTATCTTTTTTAGGAGCATTTTAAAATTTTCTTTGTATAGTTCTTTAACATTTTTGTTAGATTTATTCCCAAATATTTAATTTTTTGGTGCGATGGTAAATGGGATGGTTTTTCTGATTTCTTCTTCTTCTATTTGACTTTTTGCATATAGGAAAGCTACCGACTTCTGTGTGTTGATTTTGTATCCAGCTACCTTACCGAACTGGTTTATTATTTCAAGTAATCTTTCTGTGGATGAAATCCGCAATTTTTGAATGAAAATTAGGGTTTCTAAGAAGTGCTAGAAACCATGAAACTAAAGACCTGGTGGTGCGATGGACAGAATATCATATTACTCAATGAAATGTACAACATATAGAGATTTCATCTCTAATCATCAAAGTACAGAGAAGTTACAGTAAGATATAAACTGCTCCTTTGGAATCTGTTTGGACTCATGAGCATTCTCACTGAAAACGCTGGCAGTTCACCTGAAATGCCAAAATCCGCAGGATTTTGAATGAAAACAAGGGTTACTAAGAAGTGCTAGAAATCATGAAACTTAAGAGCTGGACTTGAGATGGACTGGTATCCTCTTCACTCCATGAAGTATTAAACATAGAGAGATTTCATCAATAAACATCAAATTATGTAGAATGTTCATTAAGATATAAACTGCTCCTTTGGAGTCTGTTTGAATTCAGAAGTGTCCTCACTGAAAATGCTGGGAGTTCACTTGAAAGGCCGAATCTGCAGGATTTTCAATAAAAACAAGGGTTTCTAAGAAGTGGTAGAAATCATGAAACTTAAGAGCTGGAGGTGAGATGGACTGGTATCCTATTCTACCAATGAAGTATACAAAATAGAGATATATCATCTCTAAACATCAAAGTATGGAGAAGTTTCAGTAAGATATAACCTGCTCCTTTGGTGTCTATTGGATACAGGAGAGTACTTTCTGAAAACGCAGGCAGTTCACCTGGAAGGGTAAAATCCCCGGGATTTTGAGTGAAAAAAAAGGTTGCCAAAGAAGTGCTAGAAATCATGAAACTTAAGAGCTGGAGGTGAGATGGAGTGCTATCCTATTGTACTCCATGAACTATAAAATTAGAGAGATTTCATCTCTAAACATCAAAGTACAGAGAAGTTATAGTAAGATATAAACTACTCCTTTGGAATTTGTTTGGATTCAGGAGCATTCCCATAAAGGCTGGCAGTTTGCCTGAAAGGCCGAAACATGCAGGATTTTGAAAAAGAACACGGGTTTCCAAGAAGGGCTAGAAATCATCAAATTTAAGAGATGGAGATTAGATGGACTGGTCCCATTCTACTCCATGAAGATTACAACATAGAGATATTTTATCTCTAAACATCAAACTACAGAAAAGTTACAGAAAATATAAACTTGGAGTCTTAGATTCAGCAGCGATCAAACAGAAAATATCTCAGTTAGCCTGAAAGGCTAAAATACACACTATTTTGAATGAAAACAAGGGTTTTTAAGAAGTGCTAGAAATCATGAAACTTAAGAGCTAGAATAGAGATGGAATGAATCCTATTCTACTCCCTTAAATGTACAACATAGAGAGATTTCATCTCCAAACCTCAAAGTACAGAGAAATTACAGTGAGATATAAACTGCTCCTTTAGAATCTGTATTTCAGTAGACTTCAGCTGAAAATGCAGGCAGTTCACCTGAAAGGACAAAATCCAAAGTATTTTGAATGAAAACAAGGGTTTCTAAGAAGAGCTTGAAATCATGAAACTTAAGTTACAGTAAGATATAAACAGCTCATTTGGAAATCTGTTTGGATTCAGGAGTGCTCTTGCTGAAAACGCTGGCATTTCGCCTGATAGGCCAATATCCGCAGGATTTTGAATGAAAACAAGGGTTTTGAAGAAGTACCAGAAAGGATGAAATTTAAGAGCAGGAGGTGGGAAGGGCTTGTATCCTATTCTACTCCATGAAGTGTACAACATAGATTTCACCTCTGAACATGAAAGTACATAGAAGTTATGATAAGATATAAAGTGGTCCTTTGGAGTTGTTTTGATTTTGATTTCACCAACATTCTTGGTGAAAATGTTGGCAGTTTGCCTAAAAGGCAAAAAAGAGGGATTTTGATTGAAAACAAGGGGTTCTAAGAAGTGCTAGAAATCATGAAACTTAAGAACTGGACTTGAGACGGACTGGTATCTTATTCACTCCATGAAGTATAAAACATAGAGAGATTCCATCAATAAACATCAAAACTACATAGAAGTTACAGTAAGATATAAACTGCTCCTTAAGAGTCTGTTTGCATTCAGAAGCGTTCATCTGAAAATGCAGACAGTTCACCTAAAAGGCCGAAATTTGCAGGAATTTGAATAGAAACATGGGTCTCTTAGAACTGCTAGAAATCATGAAAATTAAGAGCTGGAGGTGAAATGGACAGATATGTATTCTACTCCATGAAGTGTACAATATAGAAATAATTCATTTCTAAACATCAAAGTACAGAGAAGTTGCAAAAAAATACATACTGCTCCTTTGGACTCTGTTTAGATTCAAAAGCGATCTCACTATATATGCTCTCAGTTCACCTGAAAGGCTGAAATCCCCAGGATTTTGAATGAAAACAAAGATTTCTAAGAAGTGCTAGAAATCATGAGACTTATAACTGGAGGTGAGATGGACTGGTATCCAATTCTACCCATGAAACGTACACAAAGGGAGATTTCATCTCTATAAATCAAAGTACAGAGAAGTTACAGTGAGATATATACTGCTCGTGGAGTCTTTTTGCCTTTAGGAGCGTTCATCTGAAAACTCAGGCAGTTCACCTGAAAGGCTGAAATCCACAGGATTTTGAGTGAAAACAAGGGTTTCTAAGAAGTGCCAGAAATTATGAAACTTAAAAGCTGGAGGTATGTAGGACTGCTATACTATTCTACTCCATGAAGTGTACAACATAGTGAGATTTCATCTCTATACATCAAAATATAAATAAGTTACAATAAGATAAAAACTGCTCCCTTGAATTTGAATGAAATTTGAATGAAAACAGGGGTTTCTAAGAAATGCTAGTAATCATGATACTTAAGAGCTAGAGGAGAGATGGAATGGTATCATATTCTAATCCATGATGTGTACAAAACCGAGAGAGTTCATCACTAAACATCAAAATATAGAGAAGTTACAATAAGATATATACTGTTCCTTAAGAGTCTGCTTGGATTCAGTAGCATTCTCACCTAAAATGCTGGCAGTTTGACTGAAAAGCAGAACCCACAGAATTCTGAATGAAAATTACGGTATCGAAGAAGTGCTAGAAATCATGAAACTTCAGAGCTGGAAGTGAGATATATTGGTTTCCTATTCTACTCCATGAAGTGCACAACATAGAGATTTCATCTCTAAACATCAAAGTACAGAGAAGTTACAGTAGATATAAACTGCTCCTTTGTATCTGTTTGGATTAAGGAGAGTTTTCCCTGAAAAGATGGCAGTTCACCTGAAAGGCCAAAACTCGCAGGATTTTGATTGAAAACATGGGTTTCTAAGATGTGCTGGAACATGAAACTTAAGAGCTGTAGGTTAGATGAACTGGTATCCTATTCACTCCATGAAGTATACAACATGAGAGATATCATCAATAAAAATCAAACTACATAGAAGTTAAGTAAGATATAAATTACTCCTTAGTAGTCCTTTTGGATTCAGAGTGTTCTCGCGGAAAACGCCGGCAGTTTGCCTGAAAGGCTGAAATCTTCTGGATTTTGAAAGAAAACAAGAGTTTCTAAAAAGTGCTAGAAATCAAGAAATTTAAGAGCTGGAGGTGAGATGGACACATATCCTATTCTACTCCATGGTGTACAACATAGAGACATCATCTCTGAACATGAAAGTACAAAGAAGTTACAATAAGATATAAACTGCTCTTTTGGAGTCTGTTTGATTTCAGGAGCATGCTAGCTGAAAACACTGGCAGTACGCCTGTCAGGCTGATATCCACAGTATTTTGAAAGAAAACAAGGGTTTCTAAGGAGTGCTGGATATTGTGAAACTTAAAAGCTGGAGATGACATGGACTGCTATCCTCTTCTACTCATTAAGTGTGGAACAAGACAATTCATCTCTAAACATCAAACTACAGAGAAGTTACAAAAAGATATAAACTGGTCCTTTGGAGTTTCTTTAGATTCAGGAGCATAATCACTTAAAACGCAGGCAGTTTGCCTGAATGCTGAAATCTGCAGGGTTTTGAAAGAAAAAAAGGTTTCTATGAGTGCTAAATCATTATACTTAAGAGCTGGAGGTGACACACTGGTATACTATTTTATTTCATCAAGTGTGGAACATAGAGAGATGTCTTCTCTAAACATGAAAGCACAGAAAATTTACAATAAAATATAAACAGCTCTTTGGAATCTGTTTGGATTCAGGAGCATTCTCACTGGAAAAGCTGGCAGTTAGCCTGATAGGCCAAAATCTGCAGGACTTTGAATAAAAAAATGGATTTCTAAGATGTGCTAGAAATCGAGAAACTTAAGAGCTGGAGAGAGAGATGGACAGTCATCCTATTTTACTCCATCAAATGTGGAACAGAGAGATTTCATCTCTAAACATCAAAGTACATAAAAGTTACAGCAAGATATAAACAGCTTTTGGAGTCTTTTTGGATTCAGGTGCGTACTTGCTGAAAATGTTGAGAGTTGGCATTAAAGGTCGAAATCAGCAGGATTTTCAATTAAAACAGGGTCAATATCAAGTGCTAGAAATCATGACTTAAAGTTTGGAGTTGAGATGGACTTATATCCTATTCTACTCCTTGAAATGTACAACATAGATTTCAACTCTAAACATCAAACTACAGCGCAGTTACAGAAAAATATAAACCGCTCTATGAAGTCTGATTGGATTCAGGAACATACTCGCTGAAAACGCTGGGAGTTAGCTTGAAAAGCTGAAATCCACAGGATTATGAATGAAAACAAGGGTTTCTAAGATGTTCTAAAAAAGTGAAACTTAAGAGCTGGAGGTGAGATGGACTATGGCCCCTATTCTACTCCATGAACTGTACAACATGGAGAGATTTCATCTCTGAACATCATAATACAGAGTAGTTACAGTAAGATATAAACTGCTCCTTTGGAGTCTGCATGGATTCAAGAGTGTCTCTTGGAAAAAGCTGGCAGTTCACCTAAAAGGCTGAAATCCACAGGATTTTGAAAGAAAACAAGGGTTTCTAAGAAGAGCTAGAAATCATGAAACTTAAGAGCTGGGCTTAAGATAGAAAGTTATCCTATTCTACTTGATGAACTATACAACGTAGAGAGATTTCTTCTCTAAACATCAAAGTACAGGTAAGTTACATTAGGATATAAACTTCTCTGTTGTAGTCTCTTTGGATTCAGGAGCTTTCTCAAGCTGGCATTTAGCCTGAAGGCCAAATTTTGCAGGATTTTGAAGGAAAAAAGGGTTTCGAAGAAGTGCGAGAAATCAAGAAATTTAACAGCAGGGTGAGATGGACTGGTGTCTTATTCTACTCCATGAAGTGTACAACATGGAGAGATTTCATCTTGAAACATCACAGTACAGAGATGTTACAGTAAGATAAACTGCTCTTTTGAAGTCTACTTGGAATCAGGAGCATTCTTGCTGAAAACGCAGGCAGTTCACCTGAAAGGCAGAAATCTGCAGAACTTTGAATGAAAACAAGGGTTTCTAAGAAGTGGTAGAAATCATGAAACTTAACAGCTGGAGGTGAGAAGGATTGGTATCCTATTCTACTCCATGAAGTGTACAACACAGAGAGATTTCATCTCTAAACATCAAAGTACAGAGAAGTTACAGTAAGATATAAACTGCTCCTTTGGAGTCTGTTTGAATTCAGGAGCGTACTCCCGGAAAAGCTGTCAGTTCACCTGAAAGGCAAAAACCTGCATGATTTCAAATGAAAATATGGGTTTCTGAGACATGCTAGAAATCATGAAATTTAACAGCTGGAGATGCGATGGACTGGTATCCTATTCTACTCCATGAACTATACAACATAGAGAGATTTCATCAAAAAACATCAAACTCCACAGAAGTTACAGTGAGATATAAACTGCTCCTTTGGAGTATGTTTGCATTCAGGAATATTTTTGCTGAAAACGATGGCAGTTCACCTGAAAGGTTGATATACTCAGGATTTTGAGTCAAAACAAGGGATTCTAATAAGTGCTAGAAATCATGAAACTTAAGACTGTAATGAGATGGACTGCTATCTTATTCGACTCCATAATGTGTACAACATAGAGAGATTTCATCTGTAATCATCAAACTACAGTGCAATTATAGTAAAATACAAACTACTCTTTGGAGTCTACTTGGATTCAGGAACATACTCACTGAAAATGCTGGGAGTTGGTCTGAAACGCGAAATCCGCAGGATTATGAATGAAAACAAGGTTTTTTAAGATGTGCTAGAAATCTTGAAACTTAAGAGCTGGAGGTGAGATGGACTGGTGTCCTATTCTACTCAATGAAGTATACAACATAGAGAGATATCCTCTTTAAACATCAAACTACAGAGAAGTTACAGTAATATATAAACTGCTCCTATGGAGTCTGTTTGGATTCAGGAGTATCTCGCAGAAAACGCTTGCAGTTCACCTGAAAGGCCAAAATCTGCAGGATTTTGAAAGAAAACAAGGGTTTCTAAGAAATTCTCAAAATCATGAAATGTAAGAACTAGAGGTGAGATGGATGGTATCCTATTCTACTTCAAGAAGTGTGGAAATAGAGAGATTTCATCTCTAAACATCAAACTACAGAAAAGTTACAGTAAGATACAGAGACATTACAGTAAGATATAAACTGCTTCATTTGAGTCTGTTTGAATTCAGGGGTGTTCTTGCTGAAAACTTTGGCAGTTCACCTGAAAACCAGCATATGCAGGAATTTGAATAAAAACAAGGGTTTCTAAGCAGTGCTAGAAATCGTGAAACTCATGAGCTGGAGGTGAGATGGACAGGTATCCTATTCTCCATGAAATGTGCAACATAGAGAGATATCAATAAACATCAAACTAAATAGAAGTTATAGTAAGATATAAACTGCTCTTTGGAGTCTGTTTGGATTCTGGAGCACTCTTGCTGAAAATGCAGGCAGTTGGTCTGAAAGGCCGAAATCTGCAGGATTTTGAATGAAAAAAAGGGTTTCTAAGAAGTGCTAAAAATCATGAAATTGAATAGCTAGAGGTGAGATGGACTGGTATCTTTTTCTACTCCATGAAGTGTACAACACAGAGAGATTTCATCTCTAACCATTAAAGTACAGAGAGTTAGAGTGAGCTATAAACTGCTCCTTTGGAGTCTTTCTGGATTCAAGAGCAATTCACTGAAAACGTTGGCAGTTCACTTGAAAGGCCGAAATTTGCAGGATTTTGAACCAAAAAAGGGTTTCTAAGAAATGCTAGAAATCCTGAACCTTAAGAGCTGGAGGTGAGATGGACTGGTTCCTATTCACTCCAAGAAGTGTACAACATAGGCAGATTTTATCAGTAAACGTCAACCACATAAAATTACAGTAATATATAAATTGCTCTTTTGCAGTCTGTTTGAATTCAGAGCGTTCTCATTGAAAAGCTGGCCATTCACTGGAAAGGCCAAAATCCCTAGGATTTTGAATGAAAACAAGGTTTTCTAAGAGTGCTAGAAGTCATGAAACTGAAGAGCTGGAGGTAAGATGGACAGTCATCCTATTCTACTCCATGAAGTGTACAACATAGAGAGATTACATCTCTAAACATCAAAGTACAGAGAATTTACGTTAAGATATAAACTGCTCCTTTGGAGTCTGTTTGGAAACAGGAGCGTTTTTGCACAAATTGTTGGTAGTCCGCCTGAAAGGCCAAAATACATAGGATTTTCAAAGAAAACACATGTTTCTAAGAAGTGCTAGAAATCATAAAACTAAGAAGAGCTGGGCTTGAGATGGACAGCTATCTTATCCTACTCAATGAAATATACAACATAGAGATTTCATCTATAAATATCAAAGTACAGAGAAGTTACAGAAAGACATAAACTGGTCCTTTGGAGTCTTTTTGGATTCAGGAGCGTTCTCACTAAAACGAATGCAGTTCACCTGAAAGGCCGATATACAAAGGATTTTGAATGAAAACAAGGATTTCTAAGAAATACAGAAATCGTGAAATTTAAGAGCTGAAGGTGAGATGGACTGGTATCCTATTCAACTCCATGAAGTGTACAACATGAGATTTCATCTCTAAACATCAAAGTACAGAGATTTGCAGTAAGGTATAAACTCTGCTTTGGTGTCTGCTTGTATTCAAGAGAGAATCGCAGAAAATGTTGGCATTTCGCTGGTAAGGCCAAATCTGTGGGATTATGAATGAAAAGAAGGGTTTCTAAGAAGTGCTAGAAATCATGAAACTTAAAAGCTGGACTTGAGCTGGACACCTATCCTATTCTACTCAATGAACTATACAACATAGAGAGATTTCATCTCTAAACATCAAAGTACAGAGAAGTTACAGTAAGAAACTGCTTCTGGAGTCTGTTTGGATTCAGGAGGGTTCTCCCTGAAAATGATGGCAGTTCACCTAAAAGGCCGAAATCTGCAGGATTTGAATGAAAACAAGGGTCTCTAAGAAATGCTAGAAATTAGAAATCATGAAACTTAAGAGCTAATTGTGAGATGGATCTTATCCTATTCTACTCAAATCACTATAAAAAACATAGAGAGATATATCTAAACATCAATGTACAGAGATGATAAGTAAGGTATAAACTGCTCCTTTGGAATCTGCTTGTATTCAAGATCGATCTCACTGAAAATGATGGCATTTCACTTGAAAGGCCAAAATTTTGATTTTGAATGAAAACAATGGTTACTAAGAAGTGCTAGATTTCATGACTTAAGAGGTGGACTTGAAATGGACTGGTATCCTATTCTACACAGGAAGTATACAACATAGAGAAATTTCATCTCAAAAATTTCATCTCAAACTACAGAAATCTTACAGTAAGATAAAAACTGCTCCTTTGTAGTTTCTTTGGATTCAGGATCTTTCTCTCTGTAAGCTGGCATGACACCTGAAAGGCCAAAATCTGCAGGATTTTGATCAAAAAAAGGTATTCGAAGAAGTGCTAGAAATCATGAAACTTAAGAACTGGAGGTGAGATGACTGGTGTCCTATTCTTCTCCATGAAGTGTACAACATAGATTTCATCTCTAATCATCACAGTACAGAGACATTACAGTAAGATATAAACTGCTCCTTTGGAGTCTGTTTGAATTCAGGAGCATTCTCCCTGAAAAGCTGTCATTTTGCCTGAAAGGCCGAACCCGCAGGATTTTAAATGAAGACATGGGTTTCTAAGACATGCTAGAAATCATGAAATTTAACAGCTGTAGGTGTGATGGACTGGTATCCTTCTACTCCATGAACTATACAACATAGAGAGATTTCATCAAAAAATATCAAACTACATAGAAGTTACAGTGAGATATAAACTGCTCCTTTGGAGTGTTTGAATTCAAGAGAGTTCTTGCTGAAAACGATGGCAGTTTGCATGAAAGGTTGAAATATGCAGGATTTTGAATCAAAACATGGGTTTCTAATAAGTGCTAGAAATCATGAAACTTAAGTGCTGGACTTGAGATGGACAGCTATCCTATTCTACTCAATGAACTATACAACATAGATAAATTTCACCTCTGAACATGAAAGTACATACAAGTTACAGTAAGATATAAACTGCTCCTCTGGAGTCTGTTTGGATTCAGGACCATTCTAGCTGAAAAGGTTGACAGTTGCCTGTAAGGCTGAAACCCACTGGATTTTGAATGAAAACAAGGCTTTCTAAGATGTACTAGAAATTATGAAACTAAAGAGCTGGAGGTGAGATGGACTTGTATATTTTTCTATTCCATGAAGTTTACAACATAGAGAGATTTATCACTACATATCAAACTACATAAAAGTTACGAGATATAAACTGCTCCTTTGGAGTCTGTTTGGATTCAGGATATTTCTCGCTGAAAACACAGGCAGAGCTCCTGAAAAGCCAAAATCCTAAGGATTTTGAATGAAAAGTAGAGTTTCTATGAAGTGCTAGATGTCGTGAAACTTAAGAGCTGGAGGTGAGATGAACTGGTATCCTATTCTACTCCATGAAGTGCACAACATAGAGATATTTCATCTCTAAACATCAAACAACAGAGTAGTTACAGTAAGATATAACTGTTGCTTTGGAGTCTGTTTGGATTCAAGAGCGTTCTCGCTCTAAACACTGGCATTTAGTATGAAAGGACTATACCACAGGATTTTGAATGAAAACAAGGGTTTATATGAAGTGCTCTAATTACTGAGACTTATGAGCTGGAAGTGAAATGGACTGGTATCCTATCCTACTCCATGAAAGGTACAGCATAGAGAGATTTCATCTCTAAAAATGAAAGTAAAGAGAAATAACAGTAATATATAAACTGCTCCTTTGTAGTGTGTTTGGATTTAGGAGCGTTCACACTGAAAACGCTGCCAGTTTGCCTGAAAGTCGAAAATCTGCCAAATTTTGAATGAAAACAGGGTTTCTAAGAAGTGTTAGAAATCGTGAAACATAACAGCTGGAGGTGAGAATGATTGGTATCCTATTCTACTTCAAGAAGGGTGGAACATAGAGAGATTTCATCTCTAAACATCAAACTACAGAAAAGTTACAGTAAGATATAAATTGCTCCATTGGAGTCTGTTGGTATTCAGGAGCTTTCTCACTCTAAACGCTGGCAGTTCACCTGAAAGACTGAAATCTGCAGGACTTTGAATGAAAACAAGGGTTTCTGTGAAGTGCTAGAAATCGTGAAACTTAAGAGCTGGAGGTGAGATGGACTGGTACCTATTTTTCTCCATCAAGTGTGGAACATAGAGAGACTTCATCTAAACATCAAAGTACAGAGAAGTTACAGTAAAATATAAACTGCCCCATTGGTGTCTGTTTGGATTCTGGAACATTCTCACTCTAAACACTGGCAGTTAGTCTGAAATCCACAGGAATTTGAATAAAAACATGGGTTTCTATGAATTGCTAGAAATTGTGAATCTTGCAAGTAAGATAAATAGAACTCCTGTAGAGTCTGTTTGGTCAGGAGCGTTTTTGCTGAATATGCACCTAAGTGTACTGAAAGGACGAAATCCTCAGGATTTTGCATGAAAAGAAGCTTTTCCAATACTGTTGGAAATCGTGAAACTAAACTGCTGCAACAGAGATGGTTATATATCATCTTCTACAGCATAAGTGTGCAAGATAAAGTATGCTTCTATGCACAGACAAGTGATGAGAAGACACAGTAAGATATAAAGAGCTCCTTTGGAGTCTGTAAGGTTTCATTGGCATTTTCACTGATAATGCACCTAAGTGTACTGAAAGGCTGAAATCCTCAGGAGTTTGCATGAAAACAAGCTTTTCCACGAAGTGTTAGAAATCATGAAACAACTGCTGGAACAGAGACGGTTAGGTATCATCTTCCACTACATAAGTGTACAAGATACAGTTTGCTTCTATGCACAGACAAGTGAGGAGAAGACAGTGCAAAGATATAAAGAGCTCCTATGGGTTCTCTTAGATTTCAAGAGCGTTTTTGCTGAAAAGGCAGATAAAGCAACTGAAGGCCAAAATCATCAGGATTTGTCATGAAAACAGGCTTTGCCAAAAAGTGTTAGAAATCATGAAACTAAACTGCTGGAACAGAGACAGTTGTGTTTCATCTTCTACTCCATTCGGTGTACAAGTAACAGAGATTTCTATTCACAGTAGTGCAGATATATACAGTAAGATATAAAGAACAAATTTAGTATCTGTTTGGTTTCAGGAGCGTTTTCTGAATTGCATTCTAGTGTACTAAAAGGCTGAAATCCTCAGGATTTTGCATGAAAACAGGCTTTTCCGAAAATGTTGGAAATCGTGAAACTAAACTGTTCGAACAGAGCCGGTTGTGAATCATCTATTGCATAAGTGTACAAGATACATAATGCATCTATGCACAGACAAGTGATGAGAAGACACAGTAAGATATAAAGAGCTCCTTTGGAGTGTATTAGGTTTCAAGTGTGTTTTCGCTCAATATGCACCTAAGTGTACTTAAAGGCCGTAATCATCAGGAGTTTGCATGAAAACAAGCTTTTCCAAGAAGTGTTAGAAAACATGAAACTAAACTGAAGGAAGAAAGATGGCTGTGTATCATCTTCTACTCCATAAGTGTACAAGATACAGATTGTTTCTATGCACAGAGAAGTGATGAGAAGAATAGGTAAGATACAAAGAGTTCCTTTGGGGTGTGTTAGGTTTCAAGAGTGTTTTCACTCAATATGCACCTAAGTGTACTGAAAGGCTTAAATCCTCAAGAATTTTCATGATACAGGTGTTTTCAAGAATGTTAGATATCATGCACTAAACCTGGAATAGAGATGGTTATGTATCATCTCCTACTCCATTCAGTGTACATGATACAGATTGCCTCTATGCACAGACAAGTGACGAGGAGAAAAAGTAAGATATAAAGATCTCCTTTGGAGTCTGTACAGTTTCATGGGCATTTTCATTGAATATGCACCTAAATGTACTGAAAGGCCGAAATCCTCAGAATTTTCCATGAAAACAAGGTTGTCCAAGAATGTTGAAGACTTTTGTTGCAAAGCTATCTCTGTAAAGCAAAGGGATTAGAGAGTTGAGAATGACACAATGATCATTCCAGATCATTCCAGATCTTTTTTGTTCTCCAACAATTCATTTAAAGTGACTCAATTCTGTGCAAACAATTTCCAAATTTGGCCTCCAAGTTTTCTGATATGTGATTCAAGGTCAATACTGCTTTCAAGGAAAGACTTCCAATATGCCCTAAATCAGAATAAATATTGCATACTGTCTTTCGATACAAAGGTATGATTTACAGTAATCCTGAGGGTTTATAAAGCTTAGCATGGCTCAACTAAGCCTTTTATCTAGTGATTTTCAACGCTGAATTGTGTACATACCTTGCATATGCACAGTATACTTTTTTCTCATGTTTTCGAGTTTCCAAGAGTTTTTAATATATATGAAAATGTATTTATCTTCATTACCTATGTCTTATACGTAGATTTCCTATGCTATATACTTCTATTCATGGATTTGAAACAGGGTATATGGCAGACTTTTTGACTTTAACTTTAACTGAGCACATACAGGCCTGCTTCTCTCTCCGAAGCAGGCTACTAGCAGTTTTGAAGCAGGGTGTAAAGAAGACTTTTTGACTTAAAACACAAACAGGCCTGCTTCTCTCTCTAGAGCAGGCTACTAGCAGTTCCTTAGCAATTTATCTTTACCTTGAAATAGCCACGCCTATCTGCCTGCTTTTTACAAGCAGGCTGCAAACTACTATTGATATGCAAAAGCCAGCCAGCTACTTCTCAGCTTGAGCTCCATAAACTGCAGGAGAAAAAAACTTAAAAACAGTTTAAACTCTACACTCATGGTTTTTTTTTCACCATCCCCAGCCTTCTCAACCAAAATACCAAACCAATGCAAGACTATCAGTGCAGACTAATTTATTTTTAACAAAGTGATTTTTAATTATCCTAATAACTACAAAAGAAACATGTAAGACTCAGATTACTTTAACACTGTCTAAAACCTTTCTCAGCATTGTCCAAAGTTCGTTCCCCAGATTGCCCAGAAATCTTCAGTCTCTCAGTCCTGATCATCTCACCAAAACCAGTCAGTCAGAGTTCCTCTCCACGTGTTTGAAGACATCTTTCTTTAGGTGTGCTCCTTTGGCATGCTCCAGCTCCTCCATGCCGTCCTCTTCTTGTCGTTCAGGTAGAAACTTCATGGTACCAGACCCAGCAAAGTTCACTTTCTTTTCAGGCCTGTCTTTGGCACAGCTTCTCGCAGACACAAGTTAAACTAAGCAAAACAAATGCCAACGTGGAGTTTAAATCTGCAAACTCCTTAACTGCATTCAGCACACATGCTGCCCACCTGGGCCAGCCAAAGGCTATAGGCCCCCAGGCCTGGCCATGTCCACATGACTCACATCTTTACAAGATGGCCGATTCCCATCTCTCCTTCATTGAACCTCTCTCTCTATCCAATCTCCATATTGCCTCTGAATCAGAATTCGAATCTCAATCCGAATCCTTCTCTTTGTTTGCACACCCTTTATATATCCTGATTTCCCGCCTTTCAGGAAACCTGTTTCACCTTGACCATTTACTTCTATCTCCCCCTGCATCTCCCTAAAGGGAAATTCCAACTAAGGTCATTCTCACATTTTAGCATCTGTCCTAAAATCTACAATATTAAACAGCAGACAATGGGGGCAGGGGTAGCACACCCTATCAGATGGAGTTTCCAGCTTTGTTTTTAATGTATAGAAATATAGATTTCTGTTTCATGCATATTTCCTATATATATGGCCTGTATATCCTATAGCCTTGTTTTCATGCATTTAGAGTCTCCATATCTGTTTTGAAAAATATAAATACAATTTTTAAGTTTAATATATCTATTCGATATCTACATTGCATACATGTACAGGATACTTTTTTGATGTATTTTGAGTTTCCATGTCTTGGTGATATATATGAATATGTATTTATCTTTCATGCCTATGTTTTATACATAAGTGTCTTATGCTATATACTTCTTATTTCCATGGATTGAGTTTCCATCTCTGTTTTGAATATATATATAATATATATTGATGTTTCACGTGTATGTTTGATATATACATATACATTTCTTTCATTCTCTTGTATTAAGTCTGCCTCCATCTCTGATTTAAAAATATAAATACATTTTTCAGTTTTCTATATCTGTTCAATGTGTACGTAGCATGTATATGCTATAATTTTTCTCATGTATTTCAAGTTTTTGTGTCTGTGCTTTACATCTAAAAACATATTTATGTTTTATAGATATAGCTGTTTAATCTGTCTCTTTCTGTATATATATATCTGTGTGTGTATATATATATATATTTCTGTATATATATAGCCTAAGCCTTTTTTTTTACCCTGAGTACCAGGGAATCTCCCCCCCACCCTCTCACCCCTGTTCTTTTCTAGTGTTCATCCAGTCAGTCCTAATGGCAAGGGTGTGGGTTCCATCACTTCTGGCCCTCAGATATATGATGCACCCCACCCTGCCAGCCCAGCTCCAGCTTTCCTTCCTCCCGCCCCATTCTGATCCCACCCCACCCCCCAACCACCATCATTTCAACCCCTCTCTCTCTTCAATAGGTTGGTGGATCCCCGGGCTGTTTGGGCAGTGGGGGGGTGGCCTCTGCTGGAGGTAGCAGGACCTGTTCCCCAAGCAAGTGGAGCATCCCACCACAGGACCCTGGGGTCCCGGTCCTGGGGGTGCCAAAGTCCTGCACCCCAAGGGGGCCGGACACTGGGCGGAGCTGGGTTGAGTCAGGCTTGGGGCTAAGCTGACCTCGAGAAAACGGAAGTCCGCCGCTAATATGCTAACCTGGTCATTTCCCAGGAGGAACTGTGACCACATGAGAGGCTGGAGGCTGGAAGCCGGAGGCCTTCTGGCCGACCTGGACCAGGACCAGTCCTGCAGGCCTGGGCCTGCCTTCTAGGTTGTGGGCTGGGAGCCGCCAAGGCCCAGCGAGCCGACCTGCTTTGGCAGCACAGCGCCTGGCCGGCCCGGCCCAGCCTTCCAGTACCAAGCGAGCACTTCTCTGCAGCCAGCCCCCCACACACTGAGGCTGTCTACCCACAGCATGGAGGCTGCCTGCCCAGGTCCTGGGCGGCCTGCTGGCCAACCCCAGTGTCCGAGGGCCTCGCGCGGGGCCCAGGGTAGGCGAGGGGAAAGCGCCCATGACCGAGGCTCAGATCCTGGGCTCAGGCTCAGCACAAACTCCAGCCGGCACCACGATCCCTAGGGACCCTCACCCACATAGATTGTCCACAGCTGGGGCCTGACCCTGGGCAGTCTGCACGGCCAGCGCCTGGGACTCCTCGCAACCAAGCCCAACCAGGCTATGGGCTGAGCGTGATGGAGCTCCCTTGGCCGCCCGGGCCCTTGGCCGCGCCACTGGGCCTTGCACACTGACCTGGGTAGTGGGGGCCTGGCATCTTCTCACTGTCACAGTGTCCTTGGTTTTTCTTCTTTCTTCTTTGTCATGTTTTGAGTCTCCATATCTGTTTTTTTAATATAGACAAACATATATTCATGTGGCCAATAGATTTCTGTTTTCTGGATCTAGCCTAGATGTGCTGTATACTTCTTTTTCTCATATATTTAGAGTTTCCCTGTGATTTTAATATCTATAAACATGTTTGATGTATATACCCGCGCTGGCTCCAGGTCTTTGGGAGGGACCCCTTTGCCGTGACGCCCTCGCCACCATCCCTGGGAGCCAACACCTGCGCAAATTCCTCTGGAAACCCCACGTTGCACATGCCCAGGTTAGCTGCTGGAGGTCACCCACGCTGGCTCCAGGCCTTTGGGAGGGACTCCTTTGCCGCGCCACCTTTGCCACTTTCCCTGGGAGCCAACCCCCGCAGCCAGGTTCCTCTGGAAACCCACCCACCTTGCCACGCACAGGTTAGCCGCTGGAGGTCACCCGCACCAGCTGCAGGCCTTTGGGAAGGACCCCCACCATGCCACCCTCTCCACCATCCCTGGGAGCCTACTCCCACAGCCAGGTTGTTGTGGGAACCTGCCCACCCTGCTCACACCCAGGTTAGCCACTGGAGGTGACTGGCACCAGTGCCGCAAGTGGCACCGGCGCAAATTACTAAAGTACAGATCTACTTTCAACCTGGAAAACACTCCCATTAACATGCCAACCAACACAAGATCCATGGTTTCTCAATATGTAGAACAGGTTAGAAAGCAAAACACAATGAGGAGAAAAACTTTAAACATGCAAGCAAGCCCTACAAGAAGTAATCCATTGCCAACAAAGAAAGGACAATCTCCAGAAAACATCAAAGAAGTGATTTGCATCTCAGGAAAAGATTCCTCTATTAACATGTTAAATGCACTACAACAATTAAGAGAAGAATTAGAAAAAAAGGACAACAGTATGAGAGAAGTATTTAATGCACTAAGGGAGGAAGTAGAAACATAAAAAAAGAAAGCATCAATATGTATACCCTAATCAATGAACTAAAGAATGAAAATGAATCCCTAAAATTGAAATTGAAAGAGACTCAAGATTTAAAGTTTGCAATAGATGAGCTCAAGAAAAAATGTGCCAGTCAAGAATACTCTAACCTGCAAAGCTATCCTTCTTCTACAAAGGAAAAATTAGAACTATCTCCAACAAGCAAAGTCTCCAGAAATTTGCTACAACTAAACCCCCACTCCAAGAAATTTTGCAGGAGGCCTCAAGACCAAAACAATAAGATCAAATACAAGAAACAAAAACACAAAATAAACCTCAAATGACCACCAGGAAACCGTTAGAATCGCAAATATCAATAATCACCCTAAACGTCAATGGTCTAAACTCAGCAATCAAAAGATGAAGAGTTGCAGACTAGATCAAAAAACAGAACCCAACATTCTGCTGCCTCCAAGAAGCACACCTGATGGCTAAGGACAAGCGTAGACTGAAGGTGCAGGGCTGGAAAACTACCCTACAAGCAAATGGCCCCCACAAGAAAGCAGGAGTTGCAATTCTTGTATCAGACAGAGCAGACTTCAAATTAACAAAAGTGACAAAAGGTAAAGACGGCCACTACATAATGGTTAAAGGGTCAATCCACCAAAAAGACATAACAGTATTCAACATATACGCACCTAATGAGGGAGCAACAAAACTCATAAAACAACAACTAGTAGAACTAAAATCAAATATTGATGAGAATACATATGTGGTAGGAGATTTTAACACACCACTCTCAACAAAAGACACATTAACAAAACAGCAACTACACAAAGAAACAAAGCTTTAAAGGAAGAGCTAGACCAAATGGACTTAATTGATATATACAGGACACTACACACACAAGGAAAAGAATACACTTATTTTTTCAAATGCACACAGCTCTTTCTCTAAAATCGATCATATACTAGGCCACAAGACAAACCTGAACAAGTACACAAAGATTAAGTAATACCAACCTTTTCCTCAAGCATAAAGGCATCAAATTAGAAATCAACAATGACAAGAAAATAAGGAGATTAAACACTACATGGAGACTGAACAACAGGCTTCTGGAAGATCACTGGGTAAAAGACGAAATCAAAGAAGAAATTAAAACTTACATGGAAGCAAACGACAATGACGACACAACGTTCCAAAATGTGTGGGATGCAGTAAAAGCAGTACTACGAGGAAAGTTCATACAGGCCCAAACAAAAAGAATTGAAAGAGCCCAAAGGTATACTCTAATCTCCCAACTAAAGGACTTAGAAAAAGAGCAACAAAAAAATCCAAAACCCTGCAGAAGACAAGAAATAACTAAAATAAAAGTGGAGATTAATGAAATAGAAACCAAAAAAGACCATTGAGAAGATAAACAAAACCAAAAGCTGGTTCTTTGAAAAAATTAAAAAAATTGACATACCCCTGTCAAGGCTTACAAAGAAAAAAGAGAGAAAACTCAAATAAACAGGATCATAAACGAAAACAGAGTTTTACAAAAGACCCAGCAGCAATCCAAAAGATAATTAGATACTACTACGAACATCTATATGCAAACAAATAAAGCAACCTGGAAGAGGTGGACAAATTCCTGGAACAATACAGTCATCCAAAAGTGAACAAAGAAGAAATAGAAAACTTAAACAGGTCAATCACAAGCAGTGAAATTGAGGCAGTCATCAGAATTCTCCCTAAAAAAAAGAGCCCAGGTCCTGATGGTGTTACAAATGAGTTCTACCAAACATTCAAAGAGGAACTAACACCGGTACTATTAAAACTCTTTCACAAAATTGAGAAAGAAGGAAAGCTACCAAATACCTTCTAGGAAGCAAACATTACACTAATTCCAAAACCAAATAAAGATAGTGCAAAGAAAGAAAACTACAGACCAATCTCTCTAATGAACACAGATGCAAAAATTCTAAACAAAATCCTGGCAAACCGAATCCAACATTGCATAAAAAGGATCATCCATCATGACCAAGTGGGATTCATCCCAGGGGCACAGGGATGGTTCAACATTTGACAATCAATCAACATATTCCACCACATCAACAAAGAGAAGAACAAAAACCATATGATCATTTCAATCGATGCGGAAAAAACATTCGATAAAGTTCAGCATCCTTTCATGATGAAAGCCCTGGAAAAAATTGGTATAAAAGGAACATACCTAAACATAATAAAAGCTATATACGACAGACCCACAGCAAATATCATCCTCAATGGGGAAAAACTGAAACCATTCCAGTTAAGGTCCGGAACCAGGCTAGGATGCCCACTCTCTCCACTCCTTTTCAACATAGTTCTGGAAGTCCTAGCTAGGGCAATAAGACAAGAGAAAGACATAAAAGGAATCTGACTAGGGAACGAACAAATAAAGTTATCATTATACACGGATGATATGATTCTCTATGTAGAGAACCCAGAAAAATAACAGAAAAACTGATTGAAATAATAAACTGATTTGGTAAGGTAGCTGGATACAAAATCAACAGCATTCATATATGCAAAGAATCTATCAGAAAAAGAAGAAATTAGAAAAAACACCCCATTTACCATTGCACCAAAGAAAATCAAATACTTGGGAATTAACCTAACAAAAGATGTAAAAGACCTATACAAAGAAAACTATACATAGGTGCCGGCTCCAGCCCCTGGGAGGGACCCCCTTGCCACACGCCACCTCCGCTGCCCCTGGGAGCCACCCCCCCCCCCCCCCCCCCCCCCCCCCCCCCCCC
>PVHY01016960.1:0-32665 GCA_004024945.1 Uropsilus gracilis
CACACACACACACACACACACACACACACACACACACACACACACCATCCCTTGTAATATAGTGTGGTCAAAAGGGAGGTCTCCTAACTGCTGGTGTTTCAAATGGAGAAGATTGGGTTCACCAACCTGTGGCTCTACTCCTGTGTCCTTTCTGTCCCCTCATCACAGTGACTCCACTCTTGACCTCTCCTTTCAAAGGGGTCTTTGTTTATGGCAAGGCATTTTTTTATCTTTATGCAAATATGCTGGCAGCAGGTGGGAGTTGCTGCCTCTGTTTCCTTAGGGGAGATGTTGATGCTCTTACCCACCAGGGTCAGTTCTGTTTGACCCAAGCTTTTAATCTTGAGTCTTCACAGTGTAGAGATAAAAGCCAGGATGTGGGATTTGTTTTCCTCCCATCCTGGGGAATTTTTTCTTTTGACCACTTTGGCGGGGGGCATTTTGAAAAAAATGAGTAGACTGCCTTTACTCAAGTGAAAGGAATTTAGCACTATTGAGAGTCCTACAAAGGAAACTTGATAGTTTGTGTTCATATCTTTTTGGGTCCTCACAGATGGAAACCTTTTAAAAGAAGGAGCTGTTCCTTTTTTGATACAACTGAATGAGAATAATATCTCTTTAACAGATACAAGATACATAGCAACTGAATACAAATCTTTTTGACTTTTTCTTTCTTCCACAGATTTTAAAAATCTGGGGGCTAGGGGGATTAATAGGAACAGAAGAACCTGATGGAACAGAGAAGGGAAACCTGGCACAGTGGGTGCCATTCAGAAAAAGATCCCTTGGAGAGAACCTTCTGACCTTACTAATGGGGAGCAACTCCTGTTTGCTTTCACTTCTCTGACCTGGGAGTACAGAGGTGGCCAAAGGAATACATTTTTTAGCAGAGTTATTATTCCAAACCTAGATTGCATGGGAAAGAAACTTGGAATTGTACGGTCAGAGACCAAATTCAAATCCTCATGTCTTTTACCATATGTAGAATTTTTCTGACCCTCAGTGTTCTCTCCAGTAAATTAAAGTTTTGATCTCTTCAGCTAGAAAGAATTAGCAATATTGTAGGCAGATGCATGACACAGGGCTTGAATCCTAGCAGGCACTGAGTGGAAATCTTCGTTGATGTGATTTTTCCCTTACATTGTTATTAAGGCACAGATTTTGGAATTTGGTTTGGCTGTGCATGAGAAGTTTGTGCCTCAAGACATGAGACCCCTTCACAAAAAGTTGGTTGACCAGTTCTTTGTGATGAAGTCCAGTTTAGGGATACAGGTATGTACACAAAGTGTCCGTGGGAGGGCACTCTAAGCACTGCCTTTGTTTTTTGTTAAGAGAACGAGAATGTATCCAACAGTGACATCTTTTGGTTTTTCTGTGAAACTGCACCATTTTACCAAGGAGCCCTCCAATCTTAACATTACCATGCTCACCTTTTATGAAAATAAAAAATGAAGAGAGAAAGCATGATACTGTAACGCTTCTTACTAGGTCCAATGTAAAGATTGCATGACAATCAGAATGTCTATCTACTATGCTAGTATCTCAAGAGTTACTCTGCCTCTATCATTACTCTTCTAACATATTTTTTTTGCTACATCTGTAGGAGTTCTCTGCTTGCATACAAGCCAGTCCTGTCCATTTTCCTAATGGAAGCCCTCGTGTGTGTAGAAACTCAGCACCTCCTTCAATGAGCCCAGATGGTACCAGGGTAATTCCTAGACGCAGGTAAGTCATTTTCTGAGTTATCCTACAATTTGACATTCCCACAAGATGATCTGGAATGATTTTCTCATTCTTTATGGCATGATTTGTCAAATACGCTATTTCTTAATGAAATAATTAACCCGAAAGGCAGTTGCAGATATCTGCTACTGCTAAAACATCAACAGCATGAGAAATAAACAGACTCAAACATTTGATTATATTGAGTCAAACAGGAGACAACAAAATGGGATATATGCTTTTTTTCTTTGGTTTAATACCATTTCGGCATGTGATGGAGTACAATTCAGAGACTGAGCTAATGACATTTCTTTTCCCCCTGAAACAGCCCATTAAGTTACCCAGCTGTCAACCGATACTCTTCCTCCTCACTGTCCTCACAAGCTTCTGCTGAAGTAAGCAATATTACAGGGCAATCAGAAAGCTCTGATGAAGTCTTTAACATGCAGGTACTTGATTAGCTTTTTGTCTGGTTGTGTTCATTGCTTTTCTGTCTCAATCATGAGTTTCTGTTCACTCTGCTGTGCTAACGAACAGTTTCCGAACACGAATTTGAACTTAAGGATATGTCTTCAAACACCCTTATTGCTTTCCTGGCCTCTGGAGTTTATAGAGCTACATCTCTCAAAACCACCCCGTCCCCACCAAGGCAACAAGAGAGCAAGTGTGGGAGAAGTCCAGGCAGGTAGGGCTTAAGGCTGAGCCCCACCTGAGTTGGCCCTTCAGTCCCACTTGTGGAGCCTGTCCCCACATACTCGCTGCCTCTGAGCACTTCTAAGGGGGCCCTTTAGCCTTCAAGAAGATGTGACAAGACCTCTCTAGTCATACATATGTGTCTAAATTTCCCAAAAGAAGTTGCATATGAAAGGGGAAAAAATGTAGTTTTCAGGGACTTTGGAATCAATATAATGCTTACAACAAAAGATTTACCTGGACACTGCTAATGCAGCATTCCACAAGAATAGGCTGAAATTTTCCTCACCACTATCTTTGAGAAAGAGGTATCTACAGCTTGCCAAAATGATGCCTGAACACAGTTTTGGAGAAAATGAAAAGGTGCATTCTCTGCCTTTGAGATGCACTCACCTGTTTCCATCCCCAGGCTGGTATTCTGGTCAGGGAGCATGCCAGTCGGTACCAAATCACAGTATGTAGCTTAGACACTCCCATGTACATTCATTTGGCAGGAGCCAAACTCTTGGCTTCCTGATTAACTCAGGCTAGCTTCCTGTGGTCTGAGTTAGTAAAATTTATATGTATTTCTAAATGAACTTTTTCTTTTCTTTCTTTCTTTCTTTTTTTTTTTTTTTTTTTTTTTTTTTTTTTTTTTTTTTTTTTTTTTTTTTTTTTTTTTTTTTTTTTGCTAAGTTGTAAAAAAGTTAGTGATTTTGTTTCAATGATGCCAGTGCTATGGGGAGCCACTAAGCATGTATGGTAATAAAGCCCTGTATTTGCAGCCGAGTCCATCTACCTCAAGCTTGAGTTCTACTCACTCCGCTTCACCTAATGTGACAAGCTCTGCTCCATCGAGTGCTAGAGGTAAGTGTGGAAGATGAGAGGTCCTGAGAGCACCTAGCAGCTGTGTCTACAGCTTCCACAAACTGTGACCAACTGCCATGACCCTGATCTCTGTCCTCCAAACAGGTTCAGTGCCACCAACTCAGAAATGACACTGTCTTCCCTCTCTCTCCAGCTTCTCCCTTGTTGTCTGACAAACACAAACATTCCAGAGAAAATGCCTGCCTGTCCCCGAGAGAGAGACCATGCAGTGCCATCTATCCGACTCCTGTGGAACCTTCTCAGGTAGTCTTGTAGGGTGGAGAGAGCAGAAACCCTCAATGTCTGCAGTGGCTTCCATCTCTCTGCTGAAATACACTGCAGCTGTGAGACGTGACCCCCCAGGCTGCGTTAGCCCCCAGCCCCACTGAGTGAAGTGTGTACACTGTTCAGCACCCACCGTTAGGGAGCTCTGTGGGCTTGGTGCCTGGGCCCTAAAGCTGAGGGGAAAATAGAAAATTTCTTCCTTCTTAATTTTGCCCTTCTTAATCTGATATTTCATTGTGGCTTAAACATTGCAAGGAGTACTGAATGAATGCACTGGGCTGTATGTGTGTGCATGTATGTTTAGATGTGTTTGTAGCGGAAGTTTGGAATGACTACTTCTATGAGCAGAGGACCCTTGAGGAGATGCATGCTCAGCCTAGCCATCTGTTTGCCTCTACAGGTTAGAGAGTGCCGCAGTTCCTTTCTGAGGTATCCCGCCCCTCTCTGAGGGGCCATTTCTGTTGGCCTTTACCAGTCTTCCCTAATGTGTTGCGGGAGAAGTGACTGAGCTTGCATTTTTCCTGCATGCCTCAGGAGTAAGGGACATGTTCCCTAAACCCCTACCCACTCTTGGTTTTGAAGTAATTCCCTCTCAGTCCCAGTGAAGGTA
Source organism: Uropsilus gracilis (assembly GCA_004024945.1). Lineage (NCBI taxonomy): Eukaryota > Metazoa > Chordata > Mammalia > Eulipotyphla > Talpidae > Uropsilus > Uropsilus gracilis. The sequence continues at coordinate 4,157 of PVHY01016960.1, forward strand.
GAGCCAGAGGTTTGCCCATCTAGGCACTTCAAGAGCTTTAAAGGGTGGTTTCCAAGTTTCAAAGGGACAATTCCAATGTAGCCCTGAGCTGCGCTGTCTGGGAATGACTAGGCATGGAGAAAATAGGTATGTGTACTCTAGCTAATTTCTCTGTTTTTCTACACCATCCTGGCAGAAGTCTGTAGCTGCATCTGGAAATGGATGAGAGCGAGTGGGATTTGGCTTGATTGGTTTATCTTTGCTGATTGTGTGATCTTCCCGAAAGTCCCTGGATACCTCATCTGCACAACACTGACCGCCCGCAGAAATTACCTCTGAGTGCGTTTGACTCAACCACCTAACCAGTTTTATTTCCCTTTGTCACTTGATGTCGCAAGGGAGTTTCACAGTTCCATCTGCTCCAGGAGAGCACATTGACAGCATGGGAGACTCTGACAACCTTCCTTGATTAGCCTCTCGAGTGTTCTGCTTTGGGTAAAATTTGAAGCAGTGTGTATGTGGCCAAAATTTCAATAATACCCCTTGCTAAGGTGCAGCTACTTTGAAGGTCTCGGTGCTTTTCTTTTAATATTTCATATGGTGCCATATAAAATGGTTACTTTATGAATTAAAATTTAGGTTATCAGTCTTTTAATTTGTTGCCACCTCACCTAGGAAATTAAATTGAAGGAAGCAAAGTCCATTTGCTAGAGATTTGGGGCGGGGGGAGCTAGCATTTCTTCTTGTGTTCTTGCATTTCATAGCCATCTAGCATTTGTATTTATAAAGAGTACCATAGCTTACCTGCTACTTACCACTTATTTTCCCCTACATTTTATTATAAAAATTTCTTTAATATTTACATTTAAAACCAAATACATACTTTTAAAACACTGATCTTTTCCTCCAAACCTAAGAATCTTTTCTTTTTCCTTTACATATAATTGAATTCTTTGTTTCCTAGGCTCATCATACCATAGAAAAATTGTTTTTAGCAAAAAGTGTCAGTAATGAGATAATCATCTCATCTTTTAAAAAGAGTGCACATCTCAACATATTGCATCATAAAAATAGATTCTCCTACCTTTGCAGAGGCTGCTGTTTAACCATATTGGAGACGGGGCGTTGCCACGCAGTGACCCAAATCTTTCTACACCTGAGAAAGGTGGGTACAGAGCCAGCCCTGTCATCAGTCCTGGCACATGTAAGGGTTTGTTTTGTCCTCATTTCCTACAGTCTTCTGTGTGTCTATGTGGAAGGGAGATCTTTAACGATCAGGATATGCCCTAGAGGGGAGTCATGAAAGAGAGTGTTCACCATCCATTCTTCAAAATCTTTTCTTGTAGAATTTCCCAGCAGCACCTGAACAGGTTAGGCACTCCTCTGTTTAATGGCTCTTGGAGTCATTAGTGAGTCACTGAGGCAATTCCTGGGCTTCCAGAAAGAAGTTGCCTGTTAGGTTACCTATTCAACACAATGAAAATAGTACCTTCTCAGATTGATTCCATTCTACCCTTTGTCACCCTGGTAAAGCTCATTCAGCCAGCTCATCTGTTGTTTGTGGTGATTCAGATACTATTTAAGAATTGCAATCCAGTGCATAATGGAGTATGCCCTGCTGCAAGGTCACACAGGAAAAATGAGGAACAAATACATGCATAGCAGTTAATAGCACATTAGCATCAGTCTGTGCTGCATGGCAGAGGATGAAGAGCAGATTAAGTGTGACTTCCTTAGCAGCAGGGTGGAAGCTTGCAGCTAGTCCTCATTTGCCTCTCTGGGGTCAAGCCTCAGAATTGGAACAGTCCCCTAGTCAATGAATCAAGAGTCACTAATGAAATGTCCCCGTGAAGTGCACTTTAATTGCCCTCATTAAGAACTAACCCTGTCATTTGAGAACACCATACATTAAAACTTTCCTTGGGAGATAGAAATCAACCAGACAGGCTTAAATTATTTTATAAAACACAAATTGTGCTTTAATGTTACAAGTAAAATATTAATCTTTATCTGGAGAACTTGGTAATATGGTATTTTCCCTCAGCCTTCCTCCCAAAGAAGACCACAAAGCAAATTTAAAAGAAACATACAAAAATTTTCTGAGGGGTGTAATTTCATCTCAGCGTATGTGGTGATTTAGTGGTAAAAATGTTGAAATCCCAAATATGCCCAGCAGATGGCAGTATCTGTTTAGGGAGCAAGCTCCTGGAACTCTCTTAAGACGTGATTTTGTAAACCTCATTGCATCATGGCTATTTATAACTGTGAATGCCTTGCCCTTGTTCCTGACAGGGTGGTTCTGTATTTCCGCAGATTACAAAAAAAGGAATGATGCTATCAGCATTATTCCAGATTATATTTTTTTAGGACATGCCCTCAGTATAATCTATTGATTTCACCAACAGCGGTTCTCTTCTCAAAGAGTTTATCAGCAGAATGGCGAGAAGTGGCTGTTCTTTCCTAGTAATTCTGCCAAATAGCATGCTATTTCCTTCCCCTTTTTGAGTGCCACTTGTCCAGAAATTTCTACTAAAAACCAAGTTTTAAAATAGTCCAGTGACAGCATCTTCCATCTGTTACCTAGCATCTAAACACATTTATAATTTTCAACAAGTTTCTATACTCTAGTGTAGAGATTTGTAGCACTGTTTGACTGCTTGAGGGAAATAAAGAGACACACTATCATCCTATTAAATGTCAGCTATAACCGTGAGATAGACAGTTAACAGTTGAATTTTTTTCCATTCTGGATAATTCTGACTTTCTTCTAAGATCTCAAGTGTTCAAGGAACAAAGTGGACCATGTGTTTTTAGCTGTGTTATTCCCTTCCAGCTGTGAATCCCACCCCTAGCAGCTGGAGCCTGGACAGTGGGAAAGAAGCCAAGAACATGTCGGATAGTGGGAAACTTATCTCTCCCCCTGTCCCTCCAAGACCCACACAGACTGGTGGGTATTTGAAGCATTTGAACATCACCTTTATAAAATAACTTTTATTGACTATCCCAACTGGTCCTGAATTCCTCAGAGAAAGGTATTGGTGTCTGAGGTGATAACCTTACTAGCTACTAAATTTCTTAACAATCTTCTCCCTCTTTCTTGAACCTTTACTACACTAAGTTAAATGGTGCTTCCTTCCTAATAAACGTCTCAGATTTTATATTATATTCTCCCTGTTAGGCACCATCTTCACACTTTGGAATGTTCTAAACTTACTAAACAGCTAGCATTTTCCATCCCCCACTTGAACCAACTTGTCCCTATCAGTTTCTACTAACTGCCACTGTCTTCAATCTTATTCTGAACTGACGCTGATCTTTCAGGCAGCCTCTGCATAGGAATTGACTATGACTTTGATTGACTTGTGGGGAACCAGTAACTAATTTAAAAGAATGAATAAACCCTAACAATCATAGCTACCTGTTGCTCAGGGTGGTTTGTATTCAAGGCTGATATTTCTCAGAGGGTTGACTCAGGACATGTCATCCCCTCAGTTGGTAGTTTATAGAAGCCAGTTCTCTGCATGACTAATGTGAGACCGATGGAATCAGAACTTTAGTATTTTGGGGATGGACCTAGAATCTGAATTTTAGCAAACCTTTCTAGATGTTGAGAATCCCCAAAAGTTACACTTAAGAAACCTCATGCGTTACTAGCAATAACAGTAATTCATTTCGTCTCTACCATACTCTACTTGCTTTGCTCTCCTCGTGATGGGAGAGTATCTTCAACTCTTCTGTATGTTTAGGGTTTTGAAGCTTTGGCCTAAGGCAAGAAAAAAAAGATGACAGTGTTTCCTTCAGGGAAATTTTCTGGGTTTCTCTCTGTGCATAGATGGCTTTCTTCCATAATCAACTTTGACAGTTGACAGGATCTAAGAACACTTGTGTCAGGATCTGCCATGAAAACCCCACAGTGTGATAGGGAGCCCTCTTCTTGCCCACTCAGACACAGAGCTCGCAGATGAACTCAGCTCACCTGGGCTAACATAGCAGGCTGCCCTCCCTTCTGCACTGATTGCTCTCATGGTCTGTCCTCATGTCATTTGTGGTCACTGTTGGGGGGAAGCTGTAACTGTCTTTCTTCCCTTCAGCCTGTCTGTTGTTCTCTTAAGAGTTACAAGCCTCATTGTGACAGCTGGGAGAGTGGCAGCTCATCACAGAGCAACAAGCCCTGAACTCACTGAAACCTCTGTAGGTGGAATTGGGAGATCTGGCTTCCACTCCCTGTGTTAAGCAAGCAGAATTTGATCCATGAGCACACACAGAGCAGTGCCGGTGCAAGCACTGTGTCCCAGATATAGAACTAGAAAATCCAGTGGGAGAATACAAAGAATGATGATGATGGTGAAATCTGTAGAGCAAGCTCCCACCTTCTCTCCTACTCCCCCCAGGGACAAAGGAGTACAGGAATTAGGGGGAGAAATGGAAAACGTTTACCCTCCTTTATAGACCCTACTAAAGATTCTCCGTTCCAGAAGTATTGGAGTAGAATGGGGAGGCTGGGGTCAAGCTTTCCATGTTCCTGTTCTAGGCTGCCTGAGTGATGTTGGTGTTCCTGTTGCTACTCAGGCTAGAGTCAGTTGACATCTCATTGTTAAACACGCTTTTTGGAATAGATCAAACAGTGGAAAAGCACCTGGTGTTTGGGAAAATGGAAAGGGTGTTGTCACTTTGGTTAAAGCATAACTGGTGCACTGGGGACTTTTGTTAGCCCATGTCTTGGTGCTGTCATTCTTTGTGAGGAATCTGTTTTGAACAGTAATCATTAAGTTTCTCTCTCATCCTCTTTCCTAGGTCTTTATACATTAGATCATCTATGTGGGTTTGTACACATAGAAAACATTTGCAGATGGTCAACTCTCTGATTTTCTTAATTGAAATAATCTAACTCTCTGTTTACAGCTTCACCAGCAAGACACACAACAGCAGTCTCCCCCTCACCTGCGGGAAGATCTCCATTGAAGGTATTGGCCTTTCTTTAGACTGGGATAGAGACTAGCCACATGTTCTTTTTCCCCCTAAGACTTATCCCCGCTACATCAAGATGCACTACTACTTGCACAAACATGAGAAAAGACACAATGGGTAAAGAAAGATGGGTAAGAAATTAGCACAGGCTTTTTCTTGGGAAGCTCAGAAGCCCCCGCCATGAATAAAGACATCTGATTTTGGATTATTAGTCTTATTTTTCAAATGGTGACAGTGAGAGAGAATATAAAAACCAAAGAGTGTATAGACACTGATTTAAGAAAGAATATGGCCCCATTATATCTCTAGGTCATTTTCAGTCTGGCCTTTGTTTTATGGCACTTAAATTTAAAAACAGCAATAATTAATCTTTACTAAATATTCCCCTGTGCCGTTCTGCCTTTATCATCAGCCTCACCAATTTCGAGAAAGCCAAACCCAACTTTCTCTCTTAATATTTTTTACCAAGACTTTTGCATTTACATTAGAGATACATACTTAATAATGAAAAACAGGTCAGTGAAATGAGGAACAAAGTGTGAAACTTTAAAGGGAAGTTATTTGCTTTGCTCTGTAGACATAGGCTATTTAACATCTCTAAACATAAAATCCCTCATGAAGATGAAGAATAATATTTAGTCTCTGTCCAAATTGAATCTAACTGGATGAAAGGATTATTAGCACAGAAATTGGTGTTCAGAGTTGCCACAGCAAAGGCAAATACAAGGTTGAAGTGAGTGTTGAGAGGATATTCTGTACCTGAATGACACAGGGTTCATACACTTGATGTCCTTTCTGTTGATGAGCTATTTCTAGCTGATGTGAAAGAAAGACAAATTAGCTTCTACAAACAGGCAGGTTGTGGTCTGATGCATCTGTGGTGCTAAGGATAGTTGCTGATACAAATTGAGAAGCTGAAAAACAAAACAAAAAATGGGAGAAAATCGCAAAGAAGTGTGATTTTGTTTGCCTTTGCCAATATTTTGGATGTAGAAATTTGCTGGCGAGTGCAAGTTATTTGCTGGTTTTGTTGTCATCCTGCAATGCAGCTGTTAATCATAAAGCCCATGTGACTGTGACTGCATTGGTTCTGGAAACCGCAGATAATCATCCTGATGTAATGGGGAGGAAAGCAACACGGTGTTTCCACATCTTCACATGTACCCTGTTACTGTTGCTATGGAATTAACAGCTGCATTTTTCAACTTGATTTTGTAGAGGAGTAGCTAGACAATAAGAAAATCTTAGGTTCTTTTTATTTTTAACGATCATTCTCTAAGGGCTGAAATCTTGCAAGTAACTACTGAATAGTCTTGTTAGAAGGCCGTGTGTACTATGGTGGGGGATTTGTGTTTACATGCCCTATGCAACCTTGTAGCCACAGGGATTTGAAGGAAGAGAATTGAACCGACACAACTATGTTGTACTTCTGGGTTACATTAGAGGGCACACTGCTACCAGTTACTATTTTGCTTTGATAAAATGTTATTTGTTACCTTAACTGAAAAGGGTTTTACTGCAGTTAAATGAAGTTAACCCTGTCCAAAAGACTGAGCTTATCCACCTTATTCTGAACTTAGAATCTGATTTTTATAGACAGCAGTGCATTTGAATCTCTTAATTGGTCATACTTAAGTTTAGATTCCTGCTAAGTAAAAGGGTATGTGTCTGTCAGCATTATTTTGTGTAAAAAAAGAGAGACCAAGTTTAAAGAAGTCTAAGGCAGCATTTCTCAAAGTATCTTCCATAGAACATTAGGTTTATAGACCATTACGTGATAAAGGAGAAAGATGGTCTGTGGTCAAATAAGTTTAGAAAACATGGAGCTGGAAAAAAGTCATTTACATTTCTTTAGGACTTTAACATGCTAATATGCTTTGAATGTACTCTAGAAGAAGGCAGAACAGTGCAGAAAAGAACTGAATGCTTTTTTCACAGAGCATCTCTTAGTCCTCATTTCTTAGAATAACACTTGGGGCAATAGCAAATTTAGATGTCAAAATATGGTAAAAAATGACAATAAATTTGAGTCTGGGTGTTAGCATTAGTCTGACAGCTGTGCCCCAACAAAACACCACAGACCTGGTCAACAAAAATAAATTTTCTCACAGTTCTGGAGGCTACAAGTCCAAGACCAAGGTTGTCAACATACTTGGTTTCTCCAAGGTTTATCTCCTTGGCTCCCAGCAGGCTGACATCTGAGTGTCCCCTGTGGTAACTTCTCTCATGTGTAGGCATCTTTGGTGTCTCTCTGTGTGTCTAAGTTTCCTCAGGTTAGACCACAACCTGAAGGCCTTGTTTGAATGTTACCACCTCTTTAGAAAGCCCGTCTCCAACCAAGTACAGTCACATACCTATACTGAGACGCTGGGAATTAGGGCTTCAACATAAGAAGGGGCAGAAGGCAGAACAGAGGGATATCATTCACCAGTCACCCTGTACTTGACCACTTCGTCTCCCCTCTTGCCCCACCCGCTTTCTTTCCGTCTTGAGCAGGGCTCTGTTCAGTCTTTCACTCCGTCGCCAGTGGAATATCACTCCCCAGGACTGATCTCCAATTCCCCAGTCTTGTCGGGCAGCTACAGCAGTGGGATTTCTTCTCTCAGCCGGTGTAGCACATCAGAAACCTCAGGCTTTGAAAATCAGGTCAATGAACAGCCCACGCCCGTGTCAGGGCCCAGCTACAGCGGGGGGCCGGAAGAGCCCATTCGCAAGGAGAGCAAAACGCCACCCCCCTACAGTGTCTACGAGCGAACTCTGCGGCGCCCGGTCCCGCTACCTCACAGCCTCTCCATCCCAGTCACTTCCGACCCACCAGCTTTGCCCCCCAAACCCCTGGCAGCGCGGTCGAACCACCTGGAAAATGGGACCAGAAGGACTGACCCGGGGCCACGGCCCAGGCCCCTGCCTCGGAAAGTCTCTCAGTTATAAGTCACTTTTCCATTTACCTGCAATGAATTCTTCGCCGTTTACAAGAGAATAAGACGTGTGGTGAGAAGACATTTAGTGTAGGCACTTTAATAACTTACTCAGATTTGTCTTTAAATGAATGGAATTAAAACTTGCTTATTAATATAATGTTGCACAATATTCAAAGTTACTGATCTAAAGCGCCAGCTGTTAGATAAAGTATGGCTGCATTTCATTAAAATGTTTCTCATTTGAAAGTGGTAAATAGTGATTAAGACTTCTTTTGTATCTTTTTATGTTCACTTTTTTTTTACGTAGTTTAATTCTAAAACCAATACAATATTGTCGAACGTGTGATAATGTATACTTTTTACTGAATACTTGATACACTGAGAAAGCTTATTAAGTCAATGTACATCCTAACACAATGGTCCTTGCTTTAGAAGACTTCTGTAAATAAGGTGATTGCCAGCTCTTTCCATGAGCAGACTAACCAGTGTACATCAGAACTAAAAGTTAAACAAGTTAGAATGCTCCAGAGGTTGCAAGGATTGGGACTGAAAGTTGTTTTATTTTTGAAACATAATACTTAAGATGACTTAGGACATCTGACAGCTGTCCATATTTTAAAACTCTACTTTGTGATTAGGTTGGTAAACCTTCAAGTATCCTGACACCATTATTTTTTTTTCCCAAGGTGCATTTTACTTTCAATGTTCCAATCAGGTAGATTAAGAAAAAGACCCCAGGAGAAGAGAAATGTTTACTTGAACCCTATGCTTCTTTACTGATAGTTTCCCCTGCAAGATTTGTCACTGAAGGAGAACAGATGTTCATGTATTAAATAGGCACAAATTAATGTGTCCCATTAACAAGAATTCAGGAATCGATACAGGACAGTATTAAATCAATAGAGTAAATGGAGGAAAAAAACCCTTAGAGAAAATATATTAGCATGATTAAATGGCAAAAGGACTTTGAAAAGGCAAGGGCATTAACTTTCAATCCTGTACAAAATAAATTCCTCACAACTCGTCATTCTTACCAGTGGAGCTTGTCATCTTAGCTGATCCCGTTGTCCTTCTGTTGAAGGAGGATGGCTGTAGACTGCTGTTGCTTGAAAACTGCAACCTAGCGTCTTAACTCTAGATAGGATGCTCACGCCACAGTTATAGGAGTGTGAAAAAGCACCTTGTATGTAGTAATGTATTTTGTATCTTTGTTTTTTCTTTACTGACTGTTTATAACACTCAATTGACAGTAGATATGAACTGTATTTTAAATCATACTGTTAAATATTTCCCTCTTTTGTTGGGAAGCTCATTTTAGTTTAACCGTGTTTGTTTTTGTTGATAGCTTACCTGGAAAGCAGTGACCACTTTTTTATATTCTCTTAATGAAACCATTCAGCAGGTATATGCTGTTGAGGCTGGTTATAGAGGTTTTCTATAATAAATGTTCAGTATTTTTGTACATAACTGGTTAATTTTAATAAGAGATACCATTATGTGTAAAAAAAAGTACAAATAAAAGCAAACAGTTGTGGATGCAGTATGATTGTTATAATTATGCCAAATACTTTATGTATGGAAAAAGAATATTTGTACATATGTGCTTTTAACAATAATTCTGCCATATTGACTTTACAATTTTGAATGTCAGAAAAATTAATATATGTTAAAATATTTATGTTTAGTGAAAGGATTCATAATTAAGAAAAGGAACATGAATTTTAGCTTTGTATCTTGCGAGTTTTGCAGTTGAAAATTTCTTGAACTAGCTTTTGCTTTTGATGATAATAATTTGTAATCACATCCTTCAAAACACATATATTATGTATATACATAATACATACATAATATATTTGTGAAGCTCCATATTTCTGTTGCTTTAAAGAAGTAAAGACTTCCATTTAAATAAGGTGACATGCATAAGATAACAAAGCTTCTTTGATTTCCTTTTCCTCTGTAATTTAATAGATTTGTTGACTAGTGCTTGGGCACAGTATAAATCAGTGTTATTTGCTCTTGAAGCCATTAAAACTTTTTTTTTGGCAATGAACAGTTAAATTTATCATGTGTGTGTATTTCTGAAGCAGCTGTATAGCAGAACATTTCAAGAGATTCTGTTAGCTCATATGTTCCTGTTGGTTGCTGCTGAATGGTAAATATTAAATAAAATTACCTGATTAATCTTACCATTTCTATATTTATTCCTGTTATCAGTTTGAAATTACCTGCTCTCTTGATCAGATCATAGTGAAATTTTCAGAATTCTTTGTTGAAAGATCCTATTCTTGCTGTTGTTGTTATGCCATGATGATACATTTTCATTCCAAAAACTTATTTGTATCATAGAGAACAAAGGTTGAAATACTAATAGCGGCATGGGTTACTCTCAGTAGAAAAGGTAACATTTACTTACATACATAACTGATCCTTAATTGACCTAACCAAACCTAATTTTAACATGTCAACCATCAAACTGTGTATTAGAAAATGACATAGAACTGATAATGGCTCTTGTAAAGGGACTAGTTGAGAGATGTCTTTGCCTGCCATGATAAACTATCTGCATTACAGTGTTTCTCTATGGTTTTCATAAAATAGAAAATGTATTTCACAAACAGTGCAAAACTCATTGACAACAAGATCTCTGTTAATGAAGCCTAGCTTTTCATTTTGTGAGATGGGTCTGTACTATGTTAGACTTATGGCATTTATGTAACTCAGTGCTAAGCAAGCCATTGTCAATGTCCTCCTGATTGTTTCTTAACATTAACAAAGTGATTTTAGAGTTTTTTTGGATCAGTTTCATTACAGCTGAGCACGTATTTTGATTCTACAAGCATAATTACATTAGGAATAGCTCTGTTTCCTACCCTAAGTAGTCTTCTCTGTAGATTGTTATTGATTGTTCTACAAAACACAACAAATAAGTTTGCCTTTATTTTATCTTTATACATTAAAAAGTGACTTTTTCAATGAATTCACCAAAATGAATTCTTAGAGATTGATTGAAATAAGCCTTGCCTTCATATAAGGATACCATAAAGGTATCTCCTAACATAACTATTGTTGGAAACTGTGGGTGGGAAAAAAGGAAGAACAAGAATGGATGGAAGAGATTACAATGGTTTAAGACAGAGTTATAAACTGGGATTCAATTGTTTTCGATCTCTTCTGTCTCTTCCCACCCACAAATCCCAACAACTATTATTTTACATATCTTTTTATACATGTATATAATGTCTAATTTTTCAACATTGTTGAGAGCTGGTCCTCCAAATATCGTCAAAAAAATAGCCTATAATCCAGGCTTGACTTCTGTGTTCATGTCTACCTCAACAGAGCTTCGGTATGGTGGTACCTCTACATGGGAAAGGGAAGGCCATATTTCACTGCAACTTAAAAATTCTGTGTAAGGTGAATCTGTGAGCAGGCCTTCTGTTTGTGTAGATTCTATTATAATTGTTACAGTTGGTGAGCACAAGGCAAGTATTCTAAGTGGAGGACTTTCAAGTCTTAGGACATAAACTTGATGCTCTGATGGACCTTTTGAGAAGTTCCCTTGATGAAAAATGAAAATCTTTGCCTACTCAAGAGATTCCTGGAAGAGTAAAATTATGCTAATAAACATTGGAATAGTTAAATCATGTTCCCATAGACATAAACTCAATAGGGTAGATGATTTCAGCCCTCAATGTGTATGTTTTCCATAGCTGTGATCACAGGTATCTGGATATATTCACCATTACTTTTCATTTAATGTTATATTAAATCTTTTCATGCAGTCAAAAATGTGTAAAAAGCTCAGTATACACATTCTGTGTAGCCTTATTAATGACCATTACTTTGTTGGCAGCTTTTTCACTAATGCAAATAGTTCTGCTATAACTGTTGCTACATACAGCTGCTTCTATGTTTTGGATTTCTTTAAAATGAATTCCAAGACAAACAGCAGAAACAAAGACATAATGGTTTTTTTGCAATTCTTTTGCACATTAGCAAATTATTTCCCAAATGTATGGTACTAATTTTAGCACCACCAGCAATATTTTTCTAGGTTAGGTATTGATCATGTTTTTTGCTATGTGAGAAGAAAATAGTGCTGTCTTACCTGAAAGTTGATAAACTATTAACAAATCAATTAAGTATTTTGCTAAGGAAACTGATGTCCTGTTAAAGGAAATAGGAATGAAAGACAGAAAAGGAATAAAGACAGAAAGTAACAGGTATACTTAGTGTGGCACATACTGAATTCCAGACAAGATTGCCAGAAAGACACTTTATTTCTTCTATTTCTATAAAATACTAGAAAATCCCTGGTAATCTAAACACAAGTATCACCTCAGTTAGCCCAAGTTCACCCCTGTCATTCATAAACAGTGAAGTTGCCAAAAACCTAAAATTGTGGCCAAAGCCTGAACAATTATAAAAATTCTACATATACTTTGCTTGTGGGAACTATGCCCAAGAAGATGAAGCTGATGAAGTGATGTGTTTGGATTTACTGCGGAGTATAAGAATGGATGAAATGGGCACCTAGAAAGTGTATTAAAAGGGTGGGGGGTGGGAACCAGCTCCAGAGGGGGGAAAATTTCCATATGAAAGCAAATCAGATTATAATACACTATGTGGGTCAGTCACATAATAAGGGCTAGAAATTTGTATATGTGGAAAGTAGAATAAATTCTCATCATCCATATAGTAGAAAATGCCTAAAAGTCAAGAGGAAAATTAGTGTATATACTTTTTTTATTTAGAGAGAAAGGATAAACAGAGAAATAGTACTAAACAATAGAAAATAATTGCCCCTATGGTTCAAATGAAAAATATCTGGGGGCGGGGGTGTTATAGGTAACTCCTATGTGTCAATTGCTTATAGAACAATACGCATATATGATTGTGGAACATTTTCAAAGATGGAAAAAGATGAATTTCACAACATTCAGATGCCACCACATTAGTTTCACTTCTCTTGCTTTTTTTCCCTTGCTTTGCCAGAGCAGATCTAGATTTAGACCTCTTTGAGCTTTAGTTTGAGTTTGCAACCAGGTGTCTATATAAAGGAATGTGTATGTGGCGTGAAGGGGAAAGGCTCAGAACTCCTGGAATGGAAGTGATTGGCAGTGATAAAAGAGAATTTTAATCTTGTTAAGTCACTTCTTGGGAAGTATGGCTTCAACTCCTTTATTTTTTAGTAGCAGCACTAAGCAGCCAATAGATACAATTTTTAGACTTCTGAAAGGAGCTCTGGAACTCTAACCAGTTTTTAGGTTCCTTGGTGTCAGCAATGTCAATTTTTCTTTCTGATCAACACAGTAAACTTGTGATTTACTGGGGGATGCAGTAATCAGTTCCAGACCACTTGCCACCAAGGGAGAAATGAGAAAACATGGTGAATGTTTAGAGAACTGCCGGTGCATAAGGAAGACTTTGGTAGAGGGTCTTCAGGTGCACCCCACCATCCCTCTTCTGCAACTCAGCCTTTTGCCTCACCACCCACTACTTAACTGAATCCTTATTCAAACCCAAAGGAAGATGTGCTTGCCTAGGAGGCAGGACTAAGCTCTCCACCCATGAATCAATCCTTTTCATGATCTCCATCCAACACCTTTCTTACCAGTGAGGAAGTTGGGGGGGGGGGAGAGGGGGGATCTCTGTGACCTCTTTGACCTGATTCATCCAACATATCTGTTAGATGGGCATGAAGAACAACTAGAATTCTAGCTTGCATCTACCAACATTTTATAACTTCCTATTTCAATCCTTTTCTTCTTTTAATTCCTTTTCATAAAACAACTTTCTAAAGCCTAAGTCTACAAAAAAATTAGACTTCACTGTATTAAATTTCAAATGAATGTATGCCAAAGAAAAATATAACCAGGATAAAAGTAAATAACAGACTGAAGATATCACCCTGAACTCAAGTATTTAGTGAGATGTAGTTTTTCAGCTACTATATTAGTTTCTAAATTACTATTAGTTTCTATTGCTGATTTCTTAATTATTATTTTACATCTTTTGGTAGGTTTCAACCTGTTTTTTTCCTTCCTCTCTTCCTCATCATGCTCAGCTGTTATTTCAAAGACTTTTCAGGCTAAGAGTCTGAGTTTCACTTTGAACGTTAAGTCTTGAGTGTTTGATTGCTGTAGAATTTTAAGTCAAAAGTACTTGAGCAAACTGGCAAGTGAGAAATGGCTTCCAGGGGCTAATTTCCTTAGCTCCCATATTCCTGTTAATGACACAGAACATTATTTAAGATGGTGAGGGCCACATAATGATTTGTTCAAATCAGACGCATAAAAGATTAGGAATGTAGTGCCAAAGATGATCTGAAAAGTGGGGGGACAGTAAATGTGAATTTTAGATGGCAAGAGTAAATCTGAATTTTACTTAAGATAATAAAGTGGCCCCTGTCATTTTGTGTGACTTTTAGCAATGTCCACCAGTGGCCGCAGCCAATATCATCCATTTGCTGCCTGTCACCTCTGAGTGACAATGAGCAGGGTCACTTGCAACTGTATCAATGATGTGTTAATTTTTCATCATTGCAGGTATTTATTGAATTTTATCCTTTATCAGAGACTGAAAACAACAGTAGAAAAGCCCCTTCCTAGTAGTTTACGACCAAGACTAGATTGATTTTGTGGTTGAGGACCTACTAAGAATATAAACTTTAGGTATATAAACAAGCTTTAATTTTTTCAGGGATTTATCCTTTCAAGAAAAATGGTGATATATGAACTAGTTAATAACAACGCAAGAAATCTTACAATGGGCACAAGCAACTGATCATCAAAGCAAACAGTGGCACAGCTCATAATGCTAACTCCTCCTGGTAGGTATAAAATTCAACACACAGTTTCAAATAGTCTGTTTATCATTCTGTTAGGTTGATTTATTTTCTTGAAATAAAAACACTGCAACAAAGCTGATTGATAATCCTGAAGTCCCATTTTGTGTTTCCAAATTCTTAGACAAAGAGCAATCAACAGGATGACATGAATTTCTAATATGTTTGACTCTGATATGAGGCAATCATACACCCCGTCTGGTCCTGGGGACACAGAAACAAGCAAAATGATATTTCCTACTTGAAAGAGGCTCCAGACTAATGAGGAAGAAGAGAAATAGATTAGTGTTTAAACACAGGGTTATGCCGGGCATGGTGGCGAGTACTTGTAAGCGACAGCTTATGGAATCGCAGCACATCTGAGGATGGTGGTTCGAGTCCAGTCCCTGGCAACACAGCGAGGCCTAGTCCCAAAAAATGGCTGGGCATGGTGGCGTGCACCTGTAATCCTAGCTACCTGAGAATCTGAGGCTGGGAATTGCTTGAGTCCGTGGTATCATGCGCAACGTGAGCTTGTGGTTCCACGGGCAAAAATAGCGAGACCTAGTCTCAAAAATAATAATAATAATAAAAAACAGGGTTATTCCGCTAGAGGGCAGAATGTCTACAGTACTCTGCAATCCATAAATTTCATGTTGAAGAATTTATTCTAAGAAAATATTCCTGTCAGAACTGTGGAAAATTTATACCCACATTAACTGAAACTTTTTTATAATAATGAAAAATATGAAAACTTCCCCAAATGGCTAACAATAATGACTTTAATAAAATATCGATGCAATGTAATTATCAGCAATTATTAAAAATCAATGTCTGTATCTTGATTTGGGAAATATTCACAACGCTACTCCATGGGACAATTTATGGTGTAAATTATTATGTATAGTATAGACCCATCATGAAATATACATGTGTGTTTGTGTTTGTGTGTGTGTATGCTGGAACATATGCCAAAAGTTAATGTTAAGTCTAGGTAGAGGGGTGATTCTGATTAGTTTATGTGCTAAATAAGTAACTGGCTAGATAAATGCTAAAGCATAATAAGGACTCTAAAAGAATCATAAAGAGCAGGGTGCTTGCATGGGCTGAGAGGTTGGCCCGTGGCTCCGCGGCCCTGCCTTGATGGTGGGGCTGCCGCACCTACACGCACCCGGCTCTGTCCCCCTCTGGAGGGTAGGTGCGATGGAGCTGTGGGGTTCGGTTCAGAGGGGCCCGTCCCAACTCATGTGCAGGGACTGTGTGGGCCAGTTTCAGCTTGTGGCAGCCCGAAAAACATCAGGCACCACCACGCCCATCGCGCCACTGGCTTTCGTGTCAGTCCCCCCTTTACGTAGTGGGGATGGGGCGTGCCCGGGGTCTGCTTCCGGGATGCCCAGGATGGCCCACCGCACACCTGAGCTCTGCCAAGAAGCAGAGTGCAGCGTGAGGCAGGGGTGGAGGAAGGAAGTGGGTGGGTGGTTCGCCACAGTCCCCTCTCTCTCAGCCTCCACTCCAAGCAGCCCACACCAGCAATAAGTACATCGAGACAAACTTCGACCACAGAAACAGAAGAGGTAAGGAACAGCAAGAAAGACTTTAAAAACAAATGCCTGTAAGGCAGGACTCAAAAAGAGCAAGTTCACAGAGCAATGAACTGTGAGAACAAACATGAAAGATCTATGCATACCATTCACTGGGGAGCTGTGACCAAAAAACCCGGCACAGAGATGTTGTCAGTAAAGAACAGCACACCCCCTTTACCAGAGGGAGGACGCCTACAGAATGGCAGTGGCCAAACAGCAAAGCTCCTAAAAAGGAGACTAGGAGCTCTACTATCAGCTGATGGCTGTCCCCATGGAGGAGCTGCTCTACCAAAACGTAAGACTGTGAGTCAGGTCCCCAAAGCCAAAGACCTGAAACATAATGGTATGGAGCAGCAAAATGAGGCAGAAAACAACAGAAAGAACAGTCACCAAAAAACAAGAAGCATGGATACAAGCCAAAGGTGCTCGGAATGGCCAATGAAGATTAAAAAAAAAAAAAAATTAAAGGGCTAAACATGGACAAACAACTAAAAGAAAGGAGGCAAAGAGACCAGAGGAGTCGTGGTGGTGTGGGGTAATCCCACCGGGATCAACAATTATGCAATTATGTATTGTACAAAATCTAAAAATAAAAAATATTGATTATATATAAAAAAGAATCATAATGAGAATATTGTGACAGTGCTAAGTCATTTAAAGTGGAGGATATTGGAGTGAAAGAAAGAATCGTAGAAGTGGTAGCTCTTGATCAAAGACTTGAATAACCACCAACAATCGTGACAGGGAAAACTCTTTGCAGATGGAAAGACCTGTACAGGCAGAGATGTGGGAGCTAAGTTAGTTGTATTTAGAGGCTAATAAATGGACTTTGATTGAAGAAGCATCTGGAGAGATGATGCTGAAGAGGTGGGCGAGGATGCATGCAAAGGTGCTTGAAATTTTCCTTGTAGTGATCAGGAGCCTTGAAGATTTTAAGCAGACTTGTTCAGAATTGTGTTCTGGAAAGATTGTTGTGTGCAATTACACACAAGTGGAAAATAAAAAAAGAAGGAGGAATCAGGGAAACCAGCTAGGGATTCCTATGGGTTTGCAATCATGGCAATCTGACTAAAGGCAGAATTATGGAGAAGCAGGAAAGAAGTTTAAGATATCTGCAATAAAAATAATAGAATGCTTACTGGAGAGAAAGATTTGGTCTATGGTGTGGGTGCAGATGTTTCTGTTGAAGGGAATGGGACTTTTAGTATTGAAAAAGGTCTGTTCCTAAGCAAATGGAGAGATGCTTTTTCCTCTGAGGCTCCTGATGTTGAAGACAAGACTGTTTTTTTAGATGTAGTAAGAGTTGAAAGAGTTTGTTCCCTGTGGACCTGTTTTATTCAAATAGCAGGAGAAGAATTACATGCTGGAAGTAAGGACTGTGAGCTGGTATAGTAGTCCTGAAGAGATTTGTCAAGTTTTAGCCAAATTTGATGGAGGTAGTGACATCTGGACACATACAAGAATTACTGGGCAGTGTAGATGGCCAGGCAAGGTTGGAAATCACGAATTTGTGATTATACCAATTGGTGCAATTTTGTGCTTTTCTCCTAGAATATTCAGTGGCTAAGGGCTAGCTCCCAGGAAGGCAGATGAAAGTTCCTCCCTAGATTCATCCTAGTTGATGACAAGCAGGGCACACGGAGTTATGGCCCCCAAAATCATTTAAATCAATTGGTCATTAAGCAAGATCAGGCAGGGGAAGAAAACAAAGCATAATCTGTGAGACTCTAGTAAATATGGAGGAATCTGATTTAAGTTTTGGATCAAGTCAAAGGCAGGATGATTAGAAAAAGAGAGAGACAGAAGGAGAAAAGTGAGTAAGTCGAGAGTGGACACAGCTGGTGATTATCATTTTATCAGTTCTGGGGAATAAATCATCCAGAGAATAGAATGGAAGTGAGTAGATGACATCAGGGAAAATTAGAAATCAACACAGCAAAGTATATAACCACAATGTTCATTGTAACATACACTGCTACCAGGGCTCTGAGGCAGTCTTCTTTGGGATAAGGTTATTCTTTTAGTTGTTTTACTAGTTGTAGACTGATGCCCTTTTTATATTAAGTTATACTTTGGATCATGTTTTTGAGACACTTCTGGTTTTCCATTGCCTAAAATATTCATTTATTTCTCCTTTCCTATACAATCTGAATCTACAGAGGTAAAAAAGTGATGAAGCAGCATCTCCTTACTCCCTTGCTGACCCACACTGTACAGCTGGCTTCTGCAGACCTTACCTAACATTTCAGAGGTTTTTGATAAATTTTATCACTTGAAACTTTGGCCTCCAGGATCCCTATTTGAGATTGCTCAAACACCTTTTTTGATAGAAAAAAAAGTCAAAATTTTCCAAGTATTTGATCTCCAAATTTAACTGACCATGAATAAGATGAATAATTAATGACACATGCCCATGGAAGGCCAACCCTGAGGTCTCTTTCCTTGTGAATGTGTCCAAAGTGAGCCCCTTGATTTATGTTTTTAGTCTCCATGTGACAATTTGTCATTTCTTTGTAGCATCATGTATCCTACTTTTCTTCATTGCTCCAGCACTTTTTCAGCAACCCATCATCACTTCTGATCCAACTGAGGGAAAAGTTTATATTTTACTGAAGTCAGTAATGAGATGAAAATATTTGTCTCTGTTCCCTAGTTTTTAAAACAAATGCCAAAGGAGATTTAATTTCACAGCCTTGGGAATCCCATCAAATGTAATGAGCCAAGAAACAGCTGTTGAACCAGACAAGAGGATTAAAACCAGGGAGGAGTGCTATTCAGGTATGAGTCGATCCTGACAGCAGAGGTGGCCACTATAGGTCTGGAAGGTTGAATACGACATTAAGGCTTTCATATTTTTTTTAGCACAGGTAGTAGCCAGGTCGTTTATGTCACATTTGGAATTACTATCTTAAATGTCAAACCAAGATTTTTTTCTTGTCCATAAATTGTGGTGTTAATCAGACAAGACAGCTTGGGAAAGAATTGAAAGACTTACTTTCCTTCTCAGTTACAAGCAGGCCAAATTCTCTCAAGCTATGCAGAAGACAAACCATGAAAAGAAAACTCTGTTGTTATTCTGACCTGTGGGTTTCCTTGGCCTTAGTGACTCATTTTCTATTCATTCAACAATTATTATGAGTCTATTATATGTTCATAAATAACCTCTCAGAGTTCGTGTTTTAAAATTTAAAAAGGAGAACTCAGTAACCCCCAAGACTTCAATAGGATTATTAAAAGAACACCTCACAAACCCCAAGTAACTTGAATTGTTACCAAACTGCAAAAGGTCTTGTTGCTGGGATGTGACAGTTTTCTGCTAATGAGAAAAGCACGAGGGACAAGCAAGAGGGACTGGGGTGGCACTGGACACACCTACGGGGTCAGACATGCTATTGGGACTCGGACCAACTGCAAGTACTAACAGTCAGGTTGGACAAAGGAACGCATGAGGTACAGTTCCTATAGACATCTGCAGTCCTGGCCTAGGCATGACTTACTCAGGCTGGAAGCGCAGAGTGTGCAGGCAGGGGGGCTGAGGAAGGTCACTACAGAAGGCCAAGGAGACTCCACAGGGAAATCAGAAACCCTGCATGCTCAGGAGCATAGCTTGCAGTTCCACTGATGTCTCTAAGGTCTTATTGCCACAAGCAATTCCACAAAAGGGGCGGTTCCACATTCCCTGCCCACCTAAGGAGGGGTGGGCCTGAGCGATCAGATGAAACTGCATAGCACGGAAGCAGGTATGTTCAGACAGAGCATTTGAAAAAAGACATAAGTGACACTGAAGAAGAGACACATGGCGCAAAGGGTCTTGTGAAGGAGAGCACACTTGCTCTTGGCTTTGAACTTGCACCAGGGACTTGGGCTTTTTCACATATTTGTTCTGATTTGATGGAGATTGTTGAATTCCTAGTCTCCATTTTCTGCTTCATCCTTTAGTACTGAACTGATTTTAGCTGAACCCAGACAAACAATTCCCAACCTCCATTTGAGGTAGGAGTTCCTGCTAGGAGAGACTAGATTCAGGCCAATGGGGTGTTACCCTAAGTGATGTATGCAAATTCTGGGGCAACGCTAATGTAAAGCTAAGCCACTTGCCTGGCCCACAGCCTTTCTCTTTATATTCAGTTGGAAGGGGAAGAAGTGTAGCAGAACCCTTGAGCCAAGAGATGAAAACTATACATTCAGAGCAAAGATTAGTTGTCATGCAGCAGAAACATTTACTCATCCTAGAACATTTGGATTATTATGTGGAGAGAGAAAAAAAAGCTATCAAATTTAATCCACAGTATTTAATCAGCTTACACTGAATCCTAACCAACACATGTGGAATTTGAATGAGAGAATTGAAGCAAGTTATGTTGGCAAAAATAACCTTGTTTTCCAAGGGTTTCTTGTTAGTTTTTTCTACTACAGTAAGCAGTCATAGGTAGAATAGAATATATTAAAGCAGACACTCAGTATATTTTTACATATACAGAAAAGATTATTTTCAATGAGTTTTCTCTGTGTCTGTGTGCATGTGTTGGGAATACTGTATTAACTCTAGGGAAATGCAATCTCTAAGAACACTTTTGTAGATTATGATCTCCCAAAACATCTAGGCTGATCTAATTCATACCTCAAACCCTCTAGACCAAACATACAGTTAAAAGTGACAGCAAATCAGATATCTATATTTGAATTTGACTTGATATTGAATCTCTGTCACCTAGCCCAGAGGATTTTATCTCAAACATTCTTTTAAAGTAGACACAAAAATTTAACAGCCTATGTAGCAGATATTTGTGTTTTCAAGAGAAAAATAACCCCAAATCCAATCTTTATTCCCAACTGAGGGAGACTCCATTGTCAGTAGTATTGATACTTAAATCTCCCCAAAAGGAAGTCAATAATGGACGTACTCTCTGCATCCTGGAAGCCTGGGGCCTCTAGCTAGATATATCACCAAGGATTTTCACTCTTATTCTAGTGACATGAAGACAAAGGACCTATTTGAATTCAGCCAGGCTTCTGCCAAAGTGACCCAATCTATCCATCATTCTCTAACCCTAAAGGCCTTCCCTGTGGCTCCTCTAATGTCCCAACACTGATCAACAAACTGTCCTGTGTCTGTAGCCTTTCCTGAACATTCATCTCATTGACTCTCTTATCTTAACTAAAAACTGACATTTCTGAGAACAACTCCCTTGCAAGTTGTAGTCTTCTTAAAATCTGCCTGTTTATTCTTTTGTATCCCATTACCTCGTGACCAGGAGTTGGTTTAGGTTTTCACTTCAATTCCTCTGAATTTACTCTAGGAGTTCAACCCTAATACTTTATAAACTTATTTCCAAGGTCACAAATGATTTCCTTTTTGACAACCCCATGATCATTTCTCTATCTGACTTTACTCAGTCTCTTCCCGTATCCAAAGTACATGACAACAAAGACAAACTAATAAAGACTAGTTATAAGGAAAAAATAATAGATTATGTTGGACATCATCAAAATGAAAACATTTGTACTTCAAAGGGCACTGCCAGGAAAGTGAAAATAGCTCACAGAATGAGAGGAACTATTTGCAAACCATATACCTACTAAGAGATCTGTATCTAGAGAATATATAAAAAATTCCTACAACTCTACAATAAAAGACAAGTAATCTAATTTAAAAACTGACAATGGATTTGAACAGACATTTTTCCAAAGGAGATCTGCAATGACCAATAAATGCATGAAAAGATTCCAAACATTATTAATTCTCAAGGAAATGCAAATCAGATCCACAATGAGTTAATGCCTAATAATAACTGAGAGAACTAGAATTTTTAAAAAAAGATAGACAGTAATAAAGTGTTGATGAGAATATGGAGAAGTAGAACCCTAATTCATTTCTGTTGATGGGAATGTAAACTAGTGTCATCATTTTAGGGAAAAGCATGGCAGTTCCTCAGTTAAAGGTAGTTACGATGTGATCCAGTTCTAGATATATACTAAGAGAAATGAAGACATACATACACAGAGAAATGTTTATCAATATTTTCAGCAGCATTATTCATAATAGCCAAAAGCAAAGCCCAAATGTTTATCAACAATAAATAATAAAATATGGTTTATGTATGTCAGAATACTATTTCACAATAAAAAAATTAAGTACTGAAATTATAATATGATGAATTTTGAAAATCTACATGGAAGAAACTGGTTACAAAGGATCCTTTTTACTATAAATCTATTCATATGAAATGCCCAGAAAAGACAAATTCATAGAGATGGAATAGAACAGTAGTTGTCAGAGTTTGGGGTAAAAGAAAAACTAATAATGGGTATGAGGTTTTTATTTGCAGGGAAGGATAAAGACACTTCAGAATTATATATTGGTAATGGATGCTCAAGGCTCTGAATTGTACACTTTCGAAGATGAACTTTATAGTATATGAATTTTGTCTTCACAAAGTTGCCTTTCTTTCTTTCTTCTTTTCTTTCTTTCTTTCTCTCTTTCTTTTTTTTTTTCCCTTAAATCTACCACTGACTTCACCAAACCTCAAGAAGCACCTTGGCTGCTAGGGAACCACACTCTCCTAGTTCTCTCTCCTTCTGGTTGTTCCTTCTTCATCTCCTCTGGAAATTCTATGCCCTCTTTCAGGCCTCTGAGATATTTCCCAGTCATCCTAAGTCCTTTTCTTTCTCTGTCCTCTCTCCCTAGATAACCTCATCTCATTCCCATGGTTTCATATAGCAGTTTATGTTAATGCCACATTCTCTGGGTCATGATTACACTAACAAATAGTCTACTGGAATGCTTCTGTTGATTATTTTATAATCATCTCTAGTTTATATTGTCCAAAACCAAACATTTGAGGCATACAAAGTAATTTTCAAAGCAAAATTACAGCTTAGGGAAGAAACTAGGAGTTAGAGTAAATGATTTTAGGGAAGAAATAAAGGGCTATGTGATGGAAATGGACAAGATGTGAGCAGAAGACAGTCCAAGGTCAATTTGTGCCCTGAAATCATTGATTAAATGCATGAATATTTTAATTGTATCCAATTTATCCAAATACTTTGAAAGACTATATGTGAACATCCCAGAAAAGAGGTAGTCACCACCACATTGTATACACAATGAAGTGGATAATAAAGTTAAATTCTATCATTTATTCTTAGGGAACACAAATTCATGGATTAAGCTTTGAAGCATTTCTTTGGCCCAGGTCCTATATGTGTTTACTAGCAAGTTCTTCAAATAATTTCTTGTTGGAGCTTGGGTGTCCAGGAAACAAGGAGACTTGAGTATAAAATTTTCACTGGGGAGCTTCAGAACAATCTTGTGAAGGTAAAGACAGAAAGATTGGGCGGAGGGAGAGAGTAAATTGCAGTGGCCCTGGCAAGAGCCTCAGCTGATATCACAAGGAGCACTAGAGCAGAAATCATGTGACCAACAGAGGATGGAGAGGCAGTTCCCACTTGGCTAAGGAAAATTAGCACATGAAGCATGTGCTAACATCTGTGAGCCATTCAAGTCCATACCCCCAGCAATTGGGGAAATGGATATCTTAGTCTAAAAGGTCAGCGCTACTGAATTTCCCATGTTTACTTGTAGTCCCACCATATTACACCATGTCAATATAGCTTTCACCAGCCATCACAATAAAACATTCATTCCAAGTCTCAGAATTGTTCAGGAAAAGCTATTTTATTGACTGGATAAGAGAAAGAGTATTAATCTACACCCTTTGACTTGGAGCAAGAATGGAATTGTTTAGATCCCTAGTAGCTGGTTTTGGAAGATCATTTTGTAGCCACGGAGCTATAGATAGGTTGAGAGGTACATACCACTGGCTATATCGACAGGTGAAGAGCAAATTCTGTGCCGGACTCATTGAAAGGGCCAGCACTGAAGAAGATTAAAATTTCATGTGCAATGAGTCAAATGCTCAGTAGATGGTGAGGTCAGCTTGTTAGCTGTATTTTTCTAATTAAAGTCTCTATACATATTGTCAGATAAAAATCAGCTGTTAAAACATCCACCTGGTTATAATTGATCATCATTAGTAAGTCTGTTCTAGCCACTGCTGCCAAAAATTTAGTTTTGATCACATAATCTCAATTAATTAAGAAAACAAGTAAATAATTGAGTTTGGCATTAAATTTCAAAAACTGGGATGAAATGATGACAGACTGCCATGACAGAGCATGTTTGTCATATGTGAGTTAAATATATATTGACTCTACTTTCAGGTACCGTTATTAGCTATGGTCAGGTTTCTCTGATCAGACTAAATTTGATTATGACATGGGTATTGTGGATACAGCACAATAATGATGAAAACAAATGAGTCTGGAGTTCCTATTTGCCCTTTGAAACCAAATTCAGTTTGGGGCATTCACTTGACCTTTACTTGAAACATCTTCATCTAAACTATCAATTTGCATAAATCTGTGGAATGAAATTAGCCTTGACTTGCCAAGAGTTGATTTTTGCTTTCTCTTCAGAGATAAGGAAGACTGATTATACATTTTCATTTGAAAGGAATTGGAAAAACCAACAATTTTTGAAAAATATCAAATAATAAGTGAAATACTTCCATATAGCTCCCTTTCCCACTTACATGATGAATAAATGCAATCCCTTTGCTATTGCAAAAGAGCAAAACCTGAATTCAAGTGTCTGTCATACTGTCAGTGTTGTGGGTCATCTGTTTTCTTATATAACACATCCCTGCCTAATACTTTAAGCTGATGCATTTTGGAATTATGACATATATTCTAATGTAACTTCTCAAGAATATTTCATGTGTCAATGTGAGGTAGCTCTGCATGTGGACAAAACTCATCTGCAGAGAGAAACATGAGGCTGATGGTGACTAGGAGTATAAAAAACTACACAAAGATTGGAAGATACACAGAGAGATACCAAGAGGTGGTGAGAAACAGAGCATCTTCCTCAGAGCGTTCCCACTCAGGATTCCATCAGACTTGACTATGCTTCCTGCCTCTGGATTTTATGAAAATACCTGTTAAAAGTTAAGGTATAGTCCTTGTTTTTCCTGTGCTGCTTTGAATTGATTTCTATGATTCACAGACACAAGAGACTGATTCTACACGCAGGAGGTTACATGGCCCTAGCTGCAGAAGTGCATAAAGCCAGCCTGTCAGGGCACCATGTCAATGCTTAGAGACTTTTCTAGGAGGTTGAAACATTTTTCTCAAATCTGAGCCACAAAACTACTCAATACCTAGGGAAAGTAGAGTGAGCCCTTGTTGAAACCTCGTATTTAAAATAGAATAATCTGTTGATTTCATTGGTAAGTGTTGTCACCGAGTCAAACAATGAGTTTCAGAGTTAGATGGCACTTTCCTCTGACTTCTACAACAGATGGACACCCAGCAACTACCTGACTCACACCTCACTCCCTTAAGATCATGTGCATTTTATAGAAGAGCTCTGGTGCAATCTGAAAGAGGCAAAGACTTTTTTACAACAATATCAGTCCTCTAGAGTGTAGGTCCCCAGAAAAAAAGTCTCTAATTTGGCGCTAAGGGGTTTCTATAACATGGCTACTGCAAATAGTGCTATAATGAACAGAGGGGTGCATATATTATATTCCTTAAAATGAGTATTTTTGCATTACTTGGGTAAATCTCTAGGAGTGGGACTGCTGGATCATATGGTAGATCTCTTTTTATTACTTTGAGAACCCTCCATATTGGTTTCCATAGGAGTTGGGCAAGTCCACATCCCACCAACAGTGTACAAGTGTCCTTTTCCTCTACATTCTCACTAATACTTGTTGTTTCTGGTCTTCTAATATAAGCAGTTCTCACAGTTGCAATATGATGTTTCATGGAGTGTTTCGTTTGCATTTCTCTGATAACTGATGAACTTTTTCCCCATGTACCTGCTTGCCATATGTATATTTTTTGAGAAGTCTCTTTAACTATTTGAGCCCTTTTTTATTGCTTCATTGTTTACATATTTGTGTATATAAGTGTATATATATGCACTGATGTTATAACGCATATATATATATATATATATATATATATATATATATATATATATATATATACTGCACATCATTGCATTCTCTGAGGTTCTTCCTCTACCTTATGCCCATGAACCTTTATATTGATTGTCTTGTGCTTCTTCCCTGATTTCTCCCCTCACCTCCCCCTCCCTAGCTATTTGCCCCAGTTCTGTTGTTAGCTTATTTCTTGGACTTTTGTTTGTTATTCCTATATCCCATCTATAGATGAGACAGTATGGTTTCTGTCTTTTTCTTTTTGACTTGTTTCTGTTAATATGATTCCCTCTAGGTCTGTCCATGTTACTACAAATTCCTCCTATTTGTGGCTTTGATTCAAAGTAATATTCCACTGTGTAAATATACCACATCTTTTCAAACTATTCATCAGTTTTGGGGCATTTGAGTTGTTTCCATATCTTGTCTATTGTAAATAGTGCTGCAATAAACATCCAAGTACAGGCATCTTTTTGAATTAGTGTTTTGGTGCCCTTTGCATCGATTCCCAGGAGTGGGGTTGCTGCATTGAATGGTAGTTCCATTTTCAGTAGTTTAAGGGTACTTACACAGCTTCCCATTGTGACTGGACCAATTTGCATTCTGACTAGTAGTGTAGAAATGTCCCTTTCTCTCCACATCCACACAAGCACTTGTTGTTGCCCATTTTTTTTCATATGGGCATTTTTACTAGTGTAAGATGGTGTCTTATTGTGGTTATTGGCCCATTTTTTGATTGGGTTGTTTTCTTTATTTTGAGTTACATGAGTTTTCTTAAAGCTTGCATATTAACCTCTTGAAAGAATCTAAATGCTCAACAGAAAAATGAGTCAGTTAAGATTTGGTAGTAGTAAAGAATACTACTAGGTTGTAAAAAAACCAAAAAGATGAAATCTTGCCATTGAAGACAACAAGAATAGAATTGGAGGAGGTTATGCTAAGGAAAATAAGTCAAAGGAGAAAAACACATAGCAATGATTATACTCATCTATGGTTTATAAAAAAAAAAGAACAAAACAAAGGAACAGACAAAACTAAGCCAAACAAGTCCTGGATATCTATAGAAATGACATTACCAGAAGGGGAAAGAAGAAAAGAGAGGGAGGGTATTCACAGAACTATGATGGAGGATAATGGGTGTTTTTTGTGTAGTGGATGTGATATGGAGAAGAGGTGAACCTATTCCCCTAAATCACATAAAGTTAAAAAAAATGGAAAAAAAAGCCTCTTCCTGCTAAAGGAAAACTTCATAGATTTTAATACAGCTTAGCCTACTCTGTGTCAGACAGTGTATTCCTTCAAACATTCTATGGGTCATGGATTCAGGACTCCCTGTAACCCAAGAAAAATGTAGTCATTTTCCTCTACAGTGTGCTTTAAGAACATATGGAGACCATATAGAATTGAGCATATTTTAAGGGAAAGACTATACATACATGTATATATCATATATATATATATGCAGCCTAGAGTACCTCAGTCATTTTTAATATGTTTAGTTTAATTATGCATTAATTTTATTGTCAAAAAAATACATGAAACCTACCTTCTTAGCAAATGCTGTGTCAGTATTGTTAAATATAAGCACACCTGTCAGCAGACAATTAGAAATTGTTCATCTAGTTTAAGATAAATGCTATACCAACTGAAGAGTAACTCTCCACTTTCCCTCCCTCATGTCCCTTGCAACAAACACTTTGTTTCTCTGAGTTCTGAATTTCATTAATTTAAGCAAAATGATGTAGTATATACATACAATGGAATATGATTCAGCTTTGAAAAGAAGGAAATCTTGTCATATGCTACAACATAGATGAGGACATTACATGAAGTAAAATAAATCAGTCATATAACATTCAGGATCAGATTGTTTCACTGGTGAAGTCCTCCAAATATTTATAGAACTAACTCTAATCCCTTTCATACTCTTCCAAAAAAAAAAGCAGATAAGGAGGAAATAAACACTCCTAGTGATATACACTCACTTATGATTTCAAATTCATGTCTTAAAAGTATGTTTTGAGAGGCTTTAATTTCTTTTTTTTTTTTTTTTGAGCCTGTGGAACTGCAGGCTTTTGTTGCCTGGGGTACCACAGACTCAAGCAATCCCCAGCCTCAGCTTCCCAGATAGCTGGGATTACAGGCATGCACCAATACGCCCAGCTATTTTTTTGGAACTAGGTCTCACTACGGGCCCCAGGTGGAACTCGAACTGCAATCCCTAG
>PVHY01016961.1:0-32542 GCA_004024945.1 Uropsilus gracilis
TCCCCCGGCCCCCCCCCCCCCAGCTTCATTCCCGCCCTCACCCCACACGGGCAGTGCATTGGTGTAGGCTTGGCCCGGGAGAGGCCTTGTCCCCAGCCCTGCCCCTCTCTGCCCCCACTGCCTCCTTCCTGGGGTGTCACCTGCCCGGGTCCACGTGCAGCTTCCTGGCCACAGTCTTCTCTCCACTTTGCCCCCGTCTGGTCCGTTCTCCAAGCAGCGGCCACACAGCCCCCTAAAAATGTACACCCACATGAAACTCTCCTGGGGGAAGAAAACCCGGAGCCACAAGGCCCCAGGCCCGACGTGATCCCGCTCTTGATTTTCTCCTCTTAGTCTGCACCTCCCTCCGCAGTTTTCGGTTCCAGCTTCCCCGCCCTCTTTCTGTCTCTTTTCCTCCATGGGCCTGGTTCTTCCTGCCGGGAGCCCCGGACTTGGTGTTTCCTCTTCTGTCCTGGACGTCTCTGAATCCTCCTCAAGTGGCCCCTTACCCTACAGGTGACCTTCCGCTGTCTCCTCCGTGGAGGTTCTGCCCGAGAACTGCTGGTGTGAGCTGTTCCTGCCACTCCTGCCCGCCCCAGTCCTCTCGACCCTCTTACCTGGTTTTCTCACGAGTGCTGCTGCTGATGTGGCTTCATCAGCTACGGCTTCCTGCTCAGTATCGGCGTGCGCTGAGCTAGAAGCTCTGGGAGGGCAGGGACCTGGCCTTTTTCACAGTAGCTGCCCCAGTTCCTCGATGACACCTAGACCTTCGTGGGTGACCCTCTCAATGATTTCTTATGTGTACGAGCAGATGAGTGGCCTGGGTTACCCTGCTCAGTTCAAGGGCAGTGGCCCCAACAAACCCTGATGGGTGAGGTGGGCCAGCCCCAGGGTGGGAGATGTGGTGGGAGGAGGCTTGTCCTGTTGCTTGGTCCTGTGGTCTGGGCAGAATCACCGCGGCTGTGCTGCCCTCACCCCTGCCCAAGAGGCCAGCCTGCGCCGTGGGGGCCGCAGTTGCGTTGCGGTTGGTGGTGTGTGGACTGAGGAGATGGGAGGTGCCGTTCGGAGGAGACGGGCTTGTCTTTCCTCTTGCAGCTGTTTGTCTCAGCGGCTAAGCTTGGTTTTGTCTGTGTCCAGCTTAGCAGCCTCACTTTGTGGACTTGGTGTTTTTCACACATGGCGCATGAGCAAGGTTCCAGAGCTCTACCAAGAGCTCTACCAAAGCTCTACCAAGAAGCAAATTCTGAGGCACGCCGCCCCGCTCCTGCCCCTTCGTCCCCGTCACCCGTTGTATATCCGTCTTGCTAGCCTCCGACCAGCGGGTGAGACAGCGGCACAGCCAAGAAAGTCTCTCCACATTGCTGTAGCTGCTGGAGAAAGCGGAAAAAAGCTGTGGTCAGATCAGCAGATGCTGGTTAGGCACTTGATAAAGCAATGTAGTAATCATTTTTAATAAATAGGAAAGGGAACTGCTTAAAATAGATCAGGCTGCTTTCTGAAAATCACTACCGAGTTTTACTCTGAACGGTGAAATTCAGCAGTCATTTCGCTTACATGTCAAATGAAGCCTGCCTACATTTAATAATGTTAGTTCTAGAGGTAATAAGACCACTACAAAAGATGAATGGTATAAATAATGGGTGTCCCCTCTCTCTCTCTCTCTCGCTCTCTCTCCTAGTTGTATGGTTCTATATGTACCAAACCTAAGAGAGTCTTATTTAAAAAGTTAATAAAATTTCTCCAAGTTTGATAAGCTAACCAAATACAGCATTAATGTTTACTCAAATCAGAAATCCTCTCTGTCCTTGGAATAGGCACGTAAATGTGGACATGGGGGGGAATATTCCGTTTAAAATAATGAGCAAAACGATAAAATTCCTAAGTATACACTTACCAAGAAAAGTAGTTGTATTACAAAATTGACAGAACCTCACTGACGAATACGTTAGCAGAACTGAACCGGTAGAAAGTTGTGTCATTGTAGTGGACAGACATAAATAAGTCAGTTCTCCATAAAATTGATGAACATATCTAATGAGGGTTCAACTTAGATCCTAATAGTGTTTGTAGGACTGACTGGCAAAGGATTTTATTTTATTTTTTAATTTTTATTTCTTTATTTTTGTGAGGCAAGGTCTTGCTATATTGCCCGGGTAGTTCCAGTCCCACAGACTCAAGCGATCCGCAGACTCAAGCGATCCTCAGCCTCCCAAGTTGCTGGGATTACAGGCACCCGCCACTGTGCCCAGCTACTTTTTTGAGGCCAGGTCTCACTATGTTGCCCAGGGTAGTCTCAAACCTGTGGACTCAAGCAATCCTGGGCCCCTGGTCTCCTCCCAGTGCTTGAATTTCAGGCGCACGCCACCACGTGAAGGATTTTAAAGAATATAGATAAGGAAGAAACTTCATTGGATAGCCAAGCTGTGTAGACGAGATCGGGCGCGTTCAGGGTGGTATGGCCGTAGACATAGCCAAGCTGTTTAATAAAAACCAAAAGCCTTGCCAGAGAGGAGAGTGTCCCACAGACCAGTGTGAGGAGGTCCTGGACCTGGGAGTTGTCCAGTCTGAGAAGCTAATTCAGAATTAGGTCTCACGTCCTGTGTTGTGTTCTCATGTCATTTAGCAAACAGCACAAGTAATTTTTAGATTAACGAGGAAAGAATGGTTAATTTAATAAATATTGCTGGGAAAGCTAGATATCTACCTGGAAGAAATGGAATTGAACCCTGGGGTAATATACTACACATACACACACGTTTGCACTTGGTTTCAAGATTGACATGTAAGAAAACATTCAGCCTTAGAAAAGAAAGGATAGAAATGTGTAAATTAAGTGACAAGAGATATTTTGTATATAGCAACAGTTTCTATAATAGCAAAAAATATTTATCCAGATGAACAGATGATGAAGTTAAAAATCTTTTCACCATTGACCATAAGCAGTTAATATGACATACACAATGAACTCTTATAAACTGAGGAGAGGAAGACATGCACTCCACCAGAAAGCTTGGCAAAGGCTGTGAATGCGCAATTCATGGAAGTACGCAATGACATTACTGAGAAACGTGGAAAGCGACGTGCACATTCGCTGGTGCTGAGGGTTCACTTCTACTGGTGTGGTCTGCAGAAGGGGATCTCGACTACAGGGGCCTGGCTGCTGCCCTCTGGGGCAGAAGGGAGGTTCC
The DNA here is from genome assembly GCA_004024945.1 of Uropsilus gracilis. Taxonomy (NCBI): domain Eukaryota; kingdom Metazoa; phylum Chordata; class Mammalia; order Eulipotyphla; family Talpidae; genus Uropsilus; species Uropsilus gracilis. The sequence goes on from PVHY01016961.1 coordinate 3,168, forward strand.
AGTAGTCTGGGGTTCCCTTTCCTGATTTGGGATCTTAATTTCTGAAAGAATAGTATTGATTTACAGTTTTTATCACTTTAAATTTCTGTTGTCTGGCCTGTCTCTTCATGGTCTGTCTCCGAGTTAATTCTGATAGTGTAAGACTCACTTTCCATTCTATCCAGTTCTTTGTTTCAGACTCTTGGAATGTGACTCATTGCAAAGATTGTCCATCATGGACTTTCAGTTGGAGTAACAGTTCTGATCAATTGCCATTTCAAATGAAATCCTAAGATGAACATAAAAATAAAGCCTCATGCTGCTTAATATCTAGATGAGAAGAAATGGAATCTAAGTGAGCGAATAGTAGACACATTTTCTTGTTAGTTGACTTCGTTCAGAAGTGCAGCAGTATTGTCATAGCCCCCCCCCCCGCATATAGTTGATGTAGTTAACCAAGTCTCCAAGTCTGTCCTCTCTTTCTGACGACTTCGTCATGACATAATAACTTCACCATTTCAAAGTGTATTGGGTTTTAGTCTATGCCATGCTGTGCAAGCATCTGACACTCAGACTGAAATAACCCCATGTCTCATTAGGTGAAGAGTGACGCAGTGAAGAGGATTCGTGTTTCTAGGTCCCTTCCCAGGACTTGTGCTCGCTTCTCCCCTGGGGCTGGGGGGCCTCTGTCATACCCTGTGTGGGTGGCGGAGTGGGGGGCACGGGACCGTCCTGCTGAATCCTTGCACTATTTGCAGGGCGCTCGCTGACATGAACAATGATGGAAGGATGGATCAGGTGGAGTTCTCCATCGCCATGAAGCTCATCAAGCTGAAGCTCCAGGGATACCAGCTCCCCTCCACGTTGCCCCCGGCCATGAAGCAGCAGCCAGTTGCTATGTCCAGTGCACCAGCGTTCGGTGAGTCTGCGGAGTCTATATTTTGCTGCATGTTTGAAAAATATTTCCCTTTTTCACCCTCCCTCAGTGTGTCGTATTATGAAATGCTGGGAGCTAGTTCTGTCTGCAATGATGGCCCCCTGCAGGGGGTTAGTGAGGAGGAGGGGGAGGAGGGGGAGGAGTAGGGAGGGGGGATCACATTCTAACCGTAGGAGGAGAGTGAAGAAGCAAGATGAGGACAGAGGTCTCTCAGTCTGCAGACAGGGAACAAACTTGCGCCCCACTGCTGCGCCTTCTGAGTCCTGCTTCTTGTGGATTCTCATCCTTCACATCATCATGATGTCAAAACCAAAGGCTTTCTGTGTGTGCCACCTCGACTGTTCCTTTCCCACAAGCAGCTCCTTTGGACTGGGAGATGGAGAGACGTAGTTTCCATTCACAGCATTGAAGCCACTGGCCACAGTAGATTCTTTAGTAAAACAGATTGGTGTGGAGAAGAAAATACACATGGTTTTCCCAGTAAAGCGCATCGTTCCAGGAAAAAGCTATCTTCCAGCCATGGCCTTTTCACCAAAATTAACCCGTCACCTGACTGAGGTCTCCTGCAGCTCTGATTACTCCCCTGTGCTCACCCGAGATCTTAATTATTCAGGCTCATTTGAAAATCACAGTAATCAGATCCAGCATCTAGTTCACGGGCTGTTCTTGGTTTAAACAAAGCACAGAAGTCATGGAGAGTGTTGCTGCCCTCGCTCGTCCTGCCATGTCCAGTGACGGGACTGGGGCAGGTGGCCGTTCGCCACTCCACGCGGCTCGGACGCAGCCAGCGATAAGCCACCACCTACGTAGACTCTCTCATTTCAGGTAATAGGTTGACTGTTTAAGCAGCAAAACTGCCCCACCCCCCTCTTGATGTGCTGTAGCTCTTAGGAAGGGTGTTATCACCCCAGATTGGGCTGGGGCGAATAGCATAGTAAGCTAGGAGATAGGGTCGGGAGATCTTTAAAACTCATGGCTGAGCAGAGGCTGGACGAGCAGAAGCGAGCAGAATCTTAGTGTTCGGTGACCAGGGCCCCGTTTGTCTGCCCATCGTGGTCCTCGGCCCCCGAGCTTAGGGGAAGCGCAGACGCCTGTCACCCATGCTCAAGGGGACCCCAGGCGTTAACACGGCTGAAAGGTGTTAGGCTTATTGCAGGAAGGAAACGGGATGGAGAGAGGGCCACGTGACTGGTGGCACTCCGCTTCCTGTTTTGCCCCCAAGCCCGGGTGTCAGTCACGCTCCCTCCTCTGTTAACTCTGCTGTCCTCGTCTTGTGTCCTGTAGGGGTTTGCACTGACTTGTTTTCAGAAGGTGGTAGCTTCTCTGCCCGCTGCGTTTCTGTTCTCTGCCATCGCCTGTGGCTTGCCGCTGCGGGGATCTGGGGTTTGTGACTGAACCATCTGCCGGTCAGTCCACTCCCTTGGCCTCTCCATGGCCTCTCTTCCCTTCGTCATCCCCACATCGATGCTGGCTCTCAGAAATGTTATTCAGAAAGATAAACCAAGAGAGACTATCAGGGTCCTGATCACACTTGCCCAGGTTCATGCAGAGACCTGGCTGTTGCTGGTGTTCCCGTGTCTCAGCTTAATGCGGGTCCTTTTCCTCTGGGGCTCTTCCAGTTACTTGAGAAGAGAACAATTAATTTAGGATGATTACCATGACTTTCTAATTAATACTAATTAATTAATTTTTCTAATTAATAAAAGCGATCTGACTTTACCTTTTCTAGCCCTTCCATGGTGAGCCTGCACTTTTATTTTATGTGAACACAAGGATAACCCAAAAGCATGCAGAAACGATTAGTTCCATTACATAAACAACAGAGCCCGGATTCCTAGAACTTGAGCGGTTTAAGGTCATGTTCCAAAAAATGGAGGTGGAGCCTGTCCAAACCCACGGTTTTCCTGAAAGTCCTCAGTTCCCAGTCGCCATCTCTGTCTAACGAAGGTGGACTTCGTGGTTCCGGAGCCGACACCGTGTCGTGGAACGGGGCTCTTCTGGGTGTGTTACTGCAGCTGTTAGCGCTGCTGTTATGGCCGCCTGCGAGCTGAGCCGTCACTGGCTCTCAGAGCAGCCTGTGCTCCGAGAAAATGGGGTGCAGTGGTGTGGTGACTTGCCCAGGGCCCCCTACTGTATTCTGGGAGATTCATTCTTCAGTGTGTCACATGCAGAACAATTCTTCCTTTATTCTGGCTCCAACTGTTTTGGGGGCTTTTATCTTTTGAGTGTTTTGTTGTTGTTGATTTTGTTGTTGTTTTGGCCATAATTCATGGCTTTATTAGATTTTAGACCATTTTTTGAAGGCCCTGGCTGTGTGTCCTTGTTGCTGGGAGCCAGTTGGTAAACAAGACATGGCTCCTGCTATGACAAATCTTCCTGAGAAATGTTGGGTGAAACAGCAGATAGGTGGATAATTTTAGGGGCAGGTAGCTGCAGCCAGTTCCATCAGTAGACCCCCCATGGGACATGTTGATTGCGGCTGAATTCTCTGAGAACATCATTTTTGAGCTGACGTGGATAACAGCCATTTGAACTCTCGGGGAGGCTTCCTTTTGGGATAGGAGCTCTGAGATGACTGAAGTAGGATAGAAATTGAGCAGGGCAACCTCTTACAGATTAAAGAAAAAATTGTCTCGACCAAAATACGGGAGACTTTAAACTGGAGATTGCAGGAAGTCAGGCTCGTACACGAATGAGCAGCAGGCTGTCTCAGACAAGGTCAAATCCTGTGCAAAGTTACAAGCAAGAAAAAGAGATTAAAGTATGGAAAATGACAGTGGCTTAGCCACCCACCATTTCGTAACATGCTATAAATCATGAAAAACCAACATACGTAAGAATTTCTAAGTCTCAGAAGTAAAGTGACAGAATTCAGAAAACAATGAGAAATAACAGAAAAAGCTGTTTCCAAGGTGAAGACTGCCTCAAAGCAGCTTGGGAGATGCTATCTGAAGAGAAATGGAAGGTGCAGAGAGGAAGAATGCAAAAATTTAAAAGGGATTGAAAACAGCTATAAAAAGAATTTGAGGAAAAGTGACAATACTGAAGACAAAGAAAACTGAATATATGGTTAGTTGGTGTCTCTTAAGAAGAAAAACAAAGCGGAGAAATACTATGCTAGGGACCAGTTCAAGACAACTTTTTTGGACACAAAGAAGTTTGAACTATTTGAGTGTATCATGTCCGAAAATATCGGCTTGGAAAAACCAACACTACAATGACTGTTCTAGTAACACGGAAAATTATGTGGACATATAGAAAAAGAAGGCAGGTGGCTTACAAGGAGAAAATTAGGTTACCTTTAGAATTTTTTACAGCAGCACTTAATGAGCCAGAAGAAAATAGAATAACATACTTAGGATTTTTAGGGAAAGGGTGAGCCAAGAAAACCACATCAGCCAGCTTTCCCAGAGGGGCACTCACTCGGTATCTTAAATTCAGCTTTCACACTAACTGCCTGAAGTTAGCGTCAGCTTCCACAGGTTTAAGGGCTAGTCCCACAAGATTGTCCTCACCTCAGACTTGAGCTACAGGTCGTGAGTCCCTCAGTACTCCGTACTTCTAGCCTGTACAGAGTCAGCAGTTCCTCTCATTTGCAGGAAGAGGTCACAAAACTCAGCGAAATACTTGTGTTTGTAGGATACAGAAGGGCAGTCAGCTGAAGAGGTGTGTAGCTCAAGCTTCTGGGGTCCAGAGTGCAAACACTTCCATCCCCATAGGATCAGGGTCCACCACCCTCAGCACCGGCAGATATGTTCACCAGCCTGGATGCTCTTCGGACCCTCTCGTGTAGGAGGCTCCATTACATAGACATGACTAGATACCCCACTGGCCATTGGGTGTAGCTCAGTCTTTAAGCCCACTTCCTGCCCCTGAGGTCTGTGTGGAGGTGAGGCCTGGGCAGGGCTGAACGTGTTAATCCTCCAATGATTCCCGGTCTTGCCTATGGCCGGCTCCCACCCTGAAGATACCCAGGGGTCCCCAGCCACTTTGTTAACATACAAAAAATCACTTTCATCATCCTGGGGGCCTTAGAAACTCTTGTGTTAGGAATGAGGGACTAGGAGCAAATATTACTGTAAAAGATGTTCCTATCAGTCCAGGAGTTACCAGGGTTCATCCCTCACCCTTCGGGTATTTATTTAAAAGTATTTTCTGTTTTTCTAGAGCACTGAATTGTAGAATTTGAAATGACTTTGCCTGTCATCCCCCGGTGCCCCTTTGACCCTTCCTCTCTTCCCACTCCATCTCAGAAGCCTCACTTTCGTACTGCCAACTAATTTTTATTATAAGTATTTTTGCTTTGTTGACTCATCGAGGTAGACATCCAGTGTTTGTCACCCTGGCTTGCTTTGCTGTACAATCATCCCTTTGAGCTGCTTCATTTAACTGTGAATGGAAACACTTCATCTTTCCTTAAGGCTGAAGAATATCCCATTGTGTGGCTAGTACAAGTCTTCTGGATCCACTCCTGGACCTAGATTGGACACTTGGGTTGTCTGCATGTCCGGAGTTGTTGCTAACAAGGCTGTAAGAAACACTGTAGAGACCACACGTGCGCGCGCGCGCACACACACACACACACACACACACTTTATTTTTGGTTCCCTGTTACTTGGATAGACACTCAACTGGAATTGTTGGGTCATGTAGTCTTTCCATTTCTACATTCAAAGGTAAATTCAGAAATTCAGATCACTTTCTTTCTTTTTTTTTTTTGAGACTAGGTCTCACTATTTTGCCTGTGGAACCACAGACTCTTGTTGCCCAGGGTACCACAGACTCAAGCAACCCCTAGCCTCAGCTTCCCAGGTAGCTGGGATTACAGGCGTCCGCCACCATGCCTAGCTATTTTTTTTGGAACTAGGTCTTGCTACGGGCCCCAGGTGGGACTTGAACCGCGATCCCTAGCCCCGGCCGCTTCATAGGCTGAACTTACAGGCACGAGCCACCATGCTCAGCCAAATTCAGATCACTTTCTAAAACGGCCATCCCAGTTATAGTTATAGTATAAGTTTCCTCTTTCTCGACAGCCTCTCCAATGCTCGTTGTTGGGGTCTCTTTAATATGTACCATTCTCATGGGTATGAAATGATGTCTTAGAGATTTCACCTTATTAAGCTGTTTGTTTTGGTTTTTTCTTGTTTAATGTGAACCTGTACTGCAGTTATTGTACAGCTTAAGACTACTTTTGCTGCAGCCCATAGATTCTGATAGCTTGTATCCTCATTTTCACTGGTCTCAAATACCTTTTGATTTCTGCTTTAATTTCCCCTCTAATTTAATAGCTGTTAAGAAACATGTTCTCTGTCTCGATACAGTTGAGAATTTTCCAAGTTAAAAAGTTATTTTTAGCTTTTTGTTATTACATATTAGAATATTTGATATCATTTCAGGCTTTGTAGTTTCATTGACAGTTGATTGGACATATGGTCTTTTCTTGAAAGTGTTCCATGCATATACAGTGGTTTTGGGATAGAATATTTTGTAGATGCTAAGCATATTTGGTCTGATTCCTCATTTTCCTTGTTTCCTTGTTTATTTTCTGTCTTGTTGAGTTGTCCATAGTTGTAAGTGGAGAATTCAAATCAAGTAACATCACTGTACTATAAATAATATCTGTTTTGCCTTGTATATCTTGGTGCTCTAGCATTTGGTCCATTTATATTTATATGTGTTATTTCCTGTTGTTGTATTTAGGCCTTTAATCATAGTGTAGGGTATATTATTACCCTTTCTAATTAGAGGTCTGTTTTGTCAGAGATAAACCTGTCTCTGACTGTTTTGTTTGCAATGTGTGGTAGATTGTCTTTCAGCCGTTAACACTGACTCTGTTTGGTTCACTGGTAAGATGGACTTCCTGTAAACAGTATAAGGTTGGACTATGTTTCAAAATCCATTCAAGTCCCTTTATCCCTTTTTACTAGTGAATGCAAGGCATGTACATTGAAGGTGATTGAGACAGATGTGCTTGTTGCCATTTTTTATTTAAATGTATAGTTTCTTTGTCTATGATTTGATATGTTCCTTTTATGTTTTGTTTGGTTTCCTTTATCATTGTTTTATGTTTGACTTTATTTTTTTGAAGGTTGTGCCTAATTTAGTATATGTTGAACTATTTTTATGGCCTGTTTAATGGTTTGTTCTCAAACTCATTCTGTTTATGTTTACTCTCCAACATCTCCATATCATATAATGTAACTCTCACATCTTTGTCTTGTTACTGCTGTTTCGTGTTTTTTTTCCACATCTGCATTTGTAGCTGTATGTTCTTATAATTTTTAGTTGACAGGGAATCTCCTTATCCTTCTTTCTGTCTTGAAGGATAGCCTTGCAGGGTGACATATTCTAGCCTCATAGGTAGGGGGCCTAACTGAGGTGCTTGCTCTCATTAGGATCTAGGTACTTCAGACTCCTGTTAATGCAATTACTTGCTTGTTATCTTGACTTTGGGCCAGGCTAGGGGGAAGGCTTTTTTTTTTTTTTTTTTTTTTTTAACATATAACTGAAGGCTACAAATAGATGAGCGTCTCTTTTATAAGGAGAAGGGAGTGATCTGTGTGATCCTTCTCTGATCTGAGAAGGATCTCTTGCCACTCTGGGCTCCTTCTGTTCTTGTGAGGGAGCCACCGGCTGGTGCAGACACTTACCACCGAGCCCTAAGGCCTGTGGAGCTCTGGTGTTGTGTCCTTTGTCCTGCATGCTGATTCTGTGCACCTGCTTCTCAGGTGTGGTCCCCAGATTTTAAAGACCCCAGTATGGCTTGTTGTGCACCTGAGTTTACAACAGCAGCTGCCCCTACTGCTCACAGGTTTTACTGCCCTGATAGTGCTCCAAATTCAGGTTAATTGTAGTTTCTCCTACCCCTTTCCACCAGGCCTTTGTTCTTCATCATGCAGTCACCCGTATGTTATTTAGGGGTTATTGTCTCCGTGTTAGTGTAATTCAGCTGTAAATATGTGGAGGAGACAAGTCAGGCATCTTCACTCTGCCTTCATCTTACTTATTTTCCCCAGAAAATGACTGGGTTTTTTTGGAGTTCAGTGTCAGGAACCAGGGACCAGGGACGAGGGCTCAAGACCAGGTGTATTCCTCACTGGATCACAGCCACACAAGTTGAGTGAGAGAAGGAAAAAAGGGGGCATCATTTCTTTTAGTTCTGACACTTCTCCATTTGTTGGTTAAAATACTTCTACAAAGAAAATCTTCCCTGTTAAGGGTTCGGTTGTTCTTAGGCTTAGTATGCAAGGGAAAGACAGGTTCAACCTTTGTTTTATTGTTCCTCTTTATTTGCTTGTTTTCACAATAATGATTTCAGTCATTTTAAATGATCTTTGATATACATTTTGCTACTTTTAAGAATGATTTATCTGAATTTAGGTTTTAAATGTGAATATATGACAATTTAATTCATTGTGAATTTTATTGTCTGTTTTTGTTTTCCCTTCTAGGTATGGGAGGTATTGCCAGCATTCCTCCACTTACAGCTGTTGCTCCGGTGCCAATGGGATCCATTCCAGTCGTTGGAATGTCTCCACCCCTAGTATCTTCTGTTCCTACAGCAGCAGTGCCTCCCCTGGCAAATGGGGCTCCCCCTGTTATACAGCCTCTGCCTGCATTTGCTCATCCTGGTACGTGACCTGTTGAAACGCTTGCATTTTATTAGTCATTATTTAATCTTCTGACTTCACTTTCTGATTGTAATTAAATGGTCTGCCAAGGTGAAAATACCTTCATTATTTTAATTGCGTTTTTCATTTTACCTCCAACACATTAAAAGGAATGTGTTAGGCTAGAGAGAGGGAAAGAAGAATGGAGTTATGGAACTGGAATTCTGGAACTCTGTACAAAAGTGAAGTTTACAGCCAAAACCAAGAGCAGATAATTCTTTTCAAGGGCTGGATCAGCGTACATGAATTTTGAACAATGTTTGCACATTTTGTATTTACATGTTTTGTTAATACATTTTATTAGCTGGCATGAATTGCTGATAAGCAAGCCTGTTCCTTAGAATTATGTGACTGTGGGGAAAACAAAGAGCTCTGTATATTTTTTTTTCCCCTAAGGAGGTGGAGTGATTCAGGCAGAAAGAGAAGGGAGTCTATTAAATGACTATAAATTAAGGCTGTAGCATTACTTGCTTGTTTCATTCAGTGAAAGGATTAAAAAGTTTGGTTCCGTTATTTCATTTTGAAACTTTATCTCAAGTCTTTTCCCCTTGAAGAAAGCATGAGGCATAGATATACCCACCGTAGTCAACAAAGCTTGATGAATTCCTATCCATGGGAAAGTATCTGAAAGAAAAGTGCTTTGGTTATTTGTCTGAGTAAATTCAATCGTGACACGGGTTTTCACTTTGGATTTGAATCATGGTCTCTGTGCCTGGTCCCTGGACTTTCTTCCTGGTTGGCCTGTGGCTCTAAGTGCCAACTAAGGAATCTCAATTTTCCTATTTTTGGGGGGGTTTCCTGTCACTTGGAGTTCATCATTCATTTATGACAGTGGCTTGTCACCGTGGTGGCCAGCGGTGTCTTGGCCGTTGTTTTCCTGCTGGTCTTGGTGATGCTACGCGTGCCATTTCATTTTCTTTGCCCACTCGTGGCAAGGGTTGCAGGACAGCAGGTGACACTGAGGGGACTATGGCTGCAGTCCAGCCTTGTTTGCCTGACACATGGCTGCCCAGCCTGAATGAGAAGCAGACACAAAAGCTGGCCTCGCTGGCGTCATGTGTTATCTGGCCAAGACCGCAAATTTGTGACTTTTTGACTCCTCCATCTGGAACTCATGTATATCTGTCAGCTCCTTAGGTGCAGTTAGGGAAATGCCAGCTATAGAGTCAGGCTCTCAGTCTATTGAAGTGTAGGTCCCGGGAAGTATGATACATGTGACACTAAATGTTGAAGGACAAGTAAAATTTCAGGGTTATAAACATTAATAAGGCGAGTTTCAGTAGCAACAAGTAACCCTGGAAACAGTCTCAGTGAGAGGTTGGGGAGCTAGGGAGAGTAAACCTTTGAGTTCAGGGTGGTAAGAAAGAAGCTTTTCTGCCTCAGGTTTGATGGCTCTGCAGTTTAAGTTTTGTACAGTGGGAGGAATGTCTTGTCTTAGTAGGATTAAAATTATTCGACATTTGTTTATTTTTTTACAGCAGCCACATTGCCAAAGAGTTCTTCCTTTAGTAGATCTGGTCCGGGTTCACAGTTAAACACTAAATTACAGAAGGCACAATCGTTTGATGTGGCTAGGTAAGTTTGCTTGTTTCAAAATGGGCAACTTGGTTAAAGCTGTGTTTTTCATTCACTATCTTCTTTTGTAGAATGACATTGCTTTATTCTGGGTAATGCTGCTTTTATTCATGCTCTTACAGTCAGAAGTCAATGGTATGGTGTTTCCTTTACAGACTTTGCATGTTGCTTTATAATAAGGTAACATATAAGTAGCGGTAAATGACTTTAAAGTAAGGGAGAAGAAAACTCCAGATAGGAGAAGTAAATCACCTGTTTTGTGCTAATCACTTGAGTTTATGTATAAAAGGTTTTATAGGAACATTAGCACCATCATTGGCCTTATTTTAAATTCTTTCTTAGATAACCTCATGGAGTCTGTCTGGATTGTTAGAAAACCCCAATATAAGACCAATTTTTATGAAATTATTTAGATCAATGGCAGTTGTTATTGATCAAATTAGTGACTTGGTTTTGGCATCTCTTTCTTGGCCTGAGGGCTTAGATGTAGTCCAATCCTGGTTTCATAGTATCTGTCAATTTTTGGTTTACTTTCCCCCTAGCTTTCTCCCTTGCACATAATGCACGACGGGGAAGATGACGCCTCATTTTAGTCACCTCAAAACTTGTAGAATGAGAAGAGATGTGGATGAAGATGATTCTGTATCATGTATTTCAGTCCTCATTAGAAATCTTTCCTAAGTTAGCTGGGCGTGGTGGTACACACCTGTAATCCAAGTGCTGGGAGGCAAGAGGACAGGGATCACTTGAGGTTGCAGGTTCAAGACTACCCCGGGCAACAGAGTGAGACCTGGTTCTCAAAAAAGCAGCCTGGCACGGTGACAGATGCCTGTAATCCCAGCTACCTGGGAGGCTGAGGCTGGGGATCGCTTGAGTCCGTGGAATTGGAACTACCCTGGGCAACATAGCGAGACCTAGTGTCCAAAAAAAAAAAAAAAAAAAAAAACTTTTCTAAGAGATCGAATAATTTTTCTACTTTAGGGAGATGAGTGTGTTGAATATAATCAATAATTTATTACATTTTAAAAAATGACTTAAAACCCATGATCTGAAAAGCATCAGGCTAACGCTTGCGAGGCACACTGGCTCGCTGAGTGCTCGCCATCCTCCAAAGCGGTTTTCCACGGAGCTTTCCCTTGTAGACAAGGAGGAAGCTCAGAGAAGTAGGTGTCTTGCTCAGGGTGGTGACTCAAGTGTCTTAGCTCTGAGATGAGCTCTGTTCTCTCTGGGTTCAGCGCATACTTTTCTGTGCTCTACCTCAGTGAGGTTTTACTCCCCGAAATGTGGGACCGTGTATTGAGCCTCTCATTTGGCAGCACCCCACTCACCCCTGTAAACCCTACAACCGCCTAGGCCATGGGTGTTGTCCAGGAATTGTTCATGAGGCCACCTCACCCCTGGCCTGCAACTCACACCCAATCATGTGTCTTTATTTTTCCTCCCAATCCAGGCGGAGAGCTGGAATTTTGAAATCTGTCTCATGAAACTGAATAAGTGAATGATCAGTGTTATTAAATGTTAATGCTGTTCAGACAACTGTGTTTTTTCAGGCATTCCTCTTTTCAATAATTTAAACTTTCAGCACATTTTTTTTGTAATATGGCATCTAATTTTGGTTACCTGCTGATTCATTTTCAGTACATTTAAATTCTCAGGAATTTGGCAGAAAGTTCTGACTTGATAAGGGTAATCTGGGACACCTTCTGTTGGGACAGCCTCTGGCTCTGAGGTGCCGGAGAAAGATAATTAGCCTCTTGGCATATAGGTGGGAGGTGGAGTCAGCGAAACATTCCTTAGTATAAAATGAGAGAGTTGTTGCTGAATTACTCCCAGCAGAAAAGGCCTTGGTAAGTTTTTTTCATTAAGAAAATTTTAAAACGTTGATTTTAAATAAAATGGTGACTGTCAAACGTTGATTTACATAAGCAGTTGTCAGGTGTTTGGGGGGTACCACTACCTCTGTTTTATAATATAAATTAAGTATATTGGTGACCTGTATACATGATGACTAACTGGAGAGATTCGAATCATAGTGAAAAGTTTGCTTTTATTAAAGGTGAAAGTCTAGGTATTTTTCCTCAGAGCGAAAGGGAATTTCAAATGGGGGTGTTAGCTGGGACCTGGGGTGAATTTTTTTTTTCCTCTCAGTTCAGTCCTTGTGATTAACTGCCCCATGGAGACACCAGGGCTGTAACCAGCAAGGGGCAGCACGGCAGGAGTCGGGGGTGGGGATGCTAATCTAAGGGAGCCATCTCTGAGGAGGCCAGGACCCAGCCTGGCTGCTGCAGCAGCAGGGTTTCCTCAGGTCAGGGCCACCGGCTTGGCTTGGCAGGGCCAGGCAGTGCTGGCCTGGGGTCAGGAAAGCGCTCTCCCCATCACCACCCCCCTAATGGCCCTGACCCGTGGATGCTCTCTTCTCTCTGGAAGCCCTCGTTTGTGGGAATCTAGACTTCCCGGAATGAAATAAATTCCCTTTATGAAGAAATACACCCTTCCTGTATTTTTGGTGTGCAGAATGTTAAGCATTTTCAAGAGCAAATACCATTCAAGGCACTTGATTTGCCAAAAGCAGACTGTTGGAGAAGCCCAGGGAAGTCTGGGCAGTATCTGTTGCCTCAGTACCGAGGAGGTTTTCCTCACTTTCACAGAGCCATTCAGTGGTCAAGCTGTGTATACAACCCCCGGCAGCCACCTGGTCTGCGTGACTGTCCTGGATTCTGAACAGGCCATGAGCAGCGCCCTTGTGAGACAAACATTTAGAACTTGAGAAGCAGAAGATGCTCATGACGGAAATAGTGATTGGAAAGTGCAAATTGGAAAGCATGCAAAAGCTGCTTTTCTGGAGATGCTCTGGGTTTCCTGTTTTTAAAGGACTTTCCCCGGACTGTCCCTTCCTGTTGATTAACCCTTCTCCCCGCCTCTCCCCACAGCGCGCCCCCGGGGGCAGAATGGGCGGTTCCTCAGTCATCCCGGCTGAAATACCGGCAGCTCTTCAACAGCCACGACAAAACTATGAGCGGACACTTAACAGGTATTTATCAGAACTATGAGGGGACACTTAGCAGGTATTTATCAGAACTATGAGCGGACACTTAGCAGGTATTTATCAGCAAGAGCAGGTGCAGTGAGAGGCAACCCTGACTCAGCTTGCAGTGTTCCCAGCTGCTGGGCCAAAGGTGTTTTTCAAGTTTTTCTTGCTTTTTTTTGAAGTACAGTTTTCATTGTCCCTCTTGGCATTTACTGACAAAACCCGAGTCACTTTATCCTGGGGCGAGCCTCAGGCTTTCACTGCAGCGCTTCTGAGTGATGATGAGCAAGACCCAGACCCTCCTGCACCCGAGAAATACACACCACAGCGCCAGCAAAAGCCGGTGCGGGTTCGTAGTTCAGCTCTCTGCATGGGCTTGCAGCTGCCTGCGCCATGTCGGCGACGAAGGCAGGTGACGGAAGCAGGTTGGGGAGTTTGGAACCTGGTACTGCCGCTCAGGTCATGTCGCCTGTTTGGATCCTACTTCCTCACTGATGAACAACCTGAGTTAACATAGATGAGCTCAACTGACTAAAGGAAAAAAGATGGTCATCAAAAGGGTGGAGAGGATTTTACGATACCCCCAGGAAGCTTTCCAAGGAGGGGCTTGTCCGCCTCAGATTGTTGGAGAGTCATAAAGAAAAGCATGGCTTGAGGTAAATAGGAACCTCTGGTGCAGATACTAATTTAAAAGGGAAAAATGTAGCCGCCCTTTACCACATCGGACTGGAAGGGATCCGGGGCCAGCGTGCTGGGGTGCAGGGACCTGAGAGAGCATAGCCTATCAGTGCTTCTTACACTCTGTGCTCGCACTCGCCCTTGCAGTTTGTGCTTCTGAAGGAGTTCATCCCTATTTGAAAACGCTGGGGTCGGGCAAGGCTCAGGAGGGCTCCGATCCGATCTGGCTCTCAGGCCCCGCGCAGGGCCCCAGCCGTCCTTCTCCCAACGCACGCTTGTCTCTGAAGGGGCGAGCGGTCCGTGCTGTGACTGCCGTCACAGTCTGCTGTGCCCACGCCGTCCCTGCTGTTCCGGATGGAATGGAAACCTGTCCACTCGCAGGGCCCGGAAGCCGTGTGTCCACTAGCAGGGCCCAGAAGCCGTGTGGAGTGCGGCCATTTTAAGTGTGGTTCAACGCGGTGCTTTTGACGCCAGTGCTCAGTGCAGACCCAGAATCAGGTCGCCGGTGCATGTGCAAATATTCCTTCAAAGCCTTGTAGCCGCTTCCTGCGACTGTGATGAAGATGGTATTCGGATGTGACCTTGCTCTAACTGCCTCGCTTCCGTGGCAAGGTGTGTATTTTAGGATGGCTTTCATCTAGGCAGTGTTTGCACCCCAAAGATGCTGGCCCTGGTGCTTGGCTCTCTTGAACTTTTAGTACCTGAGGCAGAGGGTAAAATCTGAGACGCTGGGAAGAGCAGGCCGCGCTGATGCGATCTGCATTCTTGCCATTTTGTCCGAGCAAGAACTTGAGTCGGCAGTTTTACTTTCAGACCGGATTTTTAAAGCCGTGCCAAATAAAAGTAATTGAATCCAGCAAGTTGGAAAGTAGCAAGAAGTGAAAGAAATTCGCCTGGTTTGGGTATGCTGAGGGCGCATGATGCCGTGTGGTGAGCCTCAGAAAGGCTGTTGATGAAAACAGCCGTCTTGTTGAAATGAGTCAAATACAAAGACCGTTGGCATGGTCACAACTCGGAAGACGATCAGACCCGTCCTGACCCCCGAGAGCAGTTACACGTTCCTTTCAGGAGCAGAAGAAATGACAAGGAAGGTGAGGGAAGGCCCCCGAGTAGCAAGAGGCCTGAGTGAAATGTGTGCTTTAATTTTCTTCAGCTTTTCCCCCTCCTTTGTGGGTTTTTGCTTGTGGCTTGGTTGTGGGTTTTGGTGTGGGTTCTTGATTTAAGGGTGCTTT
Organism: Uropsilus gracilis; assembly: GCA_004024945.1. Lineage (NCBI taxonomy): Eukaryota > Metazoa > Chordata > Mammalia > Eulipotyphla > Talpidae > Uropsilus > Uropsilus gracilis. The sequence continues at coordinate 18,267 of PVHY01016961.1, forward strand.
AACATTTGCGCTTAGAGTGTCTTGGTAGCTCTCATCTTCGGACTTGGACCTCTTTGTGTTGCGAATACCAGTTGAAGTAGAGGAGCCATGGAAGTTCTGTTCTTCCCAGCTTCATGGAGGTGTAATTGTCATTCAGAACATTTGTTTTAGCACCAACAAGGGAAGAATCTAGGTTTCCGCACACGTCGCTTTTACTACAACACGGCGTGTAGCCTGAGGCCTGGTGCTCTGTGTTGGGCCACCACAGATGCCCATCCTGAGCATCCTGTAGGAGTTAGGGGGATTCCTGGCTACCGTTGTGTTCTTCTTTCATGATTTTCTTTTGGGTGCCATCCAGTTCTGGCTACATCTGTACGGGTAGTGTTGTGGGCATAAGAATGCCAGTGCTTGGTCCCAGGCAAGGGAAAGGGAGGCTCTCTAAGTGTGTGACACAAACGGTACGAGAAGGGAAGCTGTTCTCTCGGTGCTTTAATGTGCCCCACTGACCAGCTGGGTCGACTTGGTTGACCCATTGCGTTAGGTGGACAGGACTTTGTTCCTTCGCACAGCAGGGTTTGTATGATATTACATGCTCCTCAAAGGACAGTCTGACAGCATAAAGAGGGTCTCGTGTTCAGTCGAGGTTATGTAAGTAGCTCTAGAGTTTCTGATAATCCTATTAATGCTCATACCTTCTCAGAGAGGTATTTTACTCTCTTCTTACCTCCTGAAGCAGTGTGTATGTTATTTGCACAGTAACCACGTGCCAAACACAGTCCTGCTTAACAGAAAGCACTAGCTGTAGCGAGCGATCTCTCTCCTCTCCTCTCCTTTCCTCTCCATCCATGCTTCCCAAACCTGAGTGCGCATGGTAGAGTTCATGAGCTTAGGAGAATTCCTTTTATCCCCCTATTGTTTCCAGATAAGCAGAACCCTAGAACTGATGGGCTGATATGAACGCCCCAGGATGGCTCTGTGCTGTCCTGTTGCGCTGAGATGCTATCTTAGCTTTCGCTGACTGTTTCAATGATTCACAACCTTGTCTTGAGACATGGAGATCAAGCATTAGAATTGCAAGAGGCGGTGGTGATCTTCCTGTGCAGGGGTGAGCAAACACTTCTGTGAAGAGCGAGTTAACAACATCGCTGGCTGGCACCCAGACACTGTTGCAGTCACTCACCTCTGACATTGCGGTGTGAGGGCAGCTCTGCCCGGTACCTGAATGGACCGGGGCCTGTTTCAGTAAAACTTTATTTGCAGAGGTAGGTGGTGGGCCAGATAAGGCTTCAGAGTTGTGATTTTTCCAGTCCGTGTTCTGTATCGTTCCCCCCTTCAGAGACGAGGGCGTGTCGCTTGCAGAGGGGAATGCCTTCTTGTTGATGTCACGTGTCATTTGGGAGTGGGAAGTATCTGGGCTGGAATCCACACCTCCTGCTACCCAGGTCCAGGGCTCTTTATTTATTGTTGCAATTTTTATTGGGCCAGTGACGTAGTGACTTCCTTTAATGGAGCTGTGGGGTGGGGAGAATTGCTGCTGGTATCAATTTCAACTTTATTGCAGTTTTGCTCTTCCTGCTTTTGTGTTGCCAGCCTTGTCAGGACAGTGTGAGAGAGGAAATAGAGCTATTCGTCAGTGAACTTGCCCTATTTCAGCATGCCACAGAACAGCTGCAACTTCGCATTCATTCAAACCAGATTGTTCATGGTTCTTAGATGCCACCGGCGTGCCACACAGACCCCAGCAGGAACGGTGCATTCATGGACCCAATCTCAGACTGCTCCCACTTCATAGTGGCGCTGCCACGTGGTGGGATGAGGGGCAGCAGTGGGGTCCAAGTTGCACAGCTGCAGCCACAGCACTCAGCGCACCTCAGGAGTCTGGTTGTGCTCGCTGGAGGGACAACCAGGAGGGAAACCGACGGGGCCTTCTTTCTGAGCGCTGTCATCCCCTCCATGGTGTTCCCTTGACCCTTTTCAGTTGGCACAGCAAGTTGAATCCATGTGCACGTGAAATCACGTGTCTCTAGCGTGTGCTCCTCTGCTCTCATCTGCCCGGGCATCGGAGTGCCAGTAATGTCAGCTTCCACGTCCTGCACACTTCTGTCCTGGTTTTACGCTGAGCACAACGCCACTCTTCCTTCCACTGTGCATTGCCGAGGGCACCTCTGAAATGAGAAAGCTGGGGGCCCAACACTTCGTTTGAACAAACTGCGGGCTCCTGGTCGCCTAGCCAATTCCAGGCTGAACCTGGCCAGACCCACGGCTTCTGCGCCTTCTCTGCTCTTCTTCTGTGCTGGGACACTGCAGGGTGCTCAGCCATCCCTAACTGTGGCTTCCAGCCATGCAGAACCTCAGCCACTTTGTGTGTGCGCGCACATGTGTGCGCGCCGTGCGTGTGTGCATGCGTGTGTGCATGCGTGTGTGTGTGTGTGTTTCACGAGCTGCCATCTGAAAACTAAATAGCTCAAAGCAGAGGTGTGTGCCCCGGGATCTGCCCGCACGGTCACTGCAGCTTTCCCTCCCGTGGTCTGTTCACCATCTGGGACCGTACCCTAAGAGGCAGTACTGGCAGTCAGTCAGCTGTGCTTGTCTCTCTGTCTCTGGCCGTCCTTAGTGTGACACTTCGAAGCTCCTGGGAGAGCTTCTGCCTGATAACGAAAACTGGTTTCATGCCAGAAATAAAGATACAAAGTATTTAAAAAATAGGAGCTGATTTTGAGCAGAGTTGAAATCCCCAGGCTTCCTTTTAATTGCCAGCATAAGAAACGCTTTCCAGGCCTGGCTGTGATATCAGCCATGTGTGCCGCCGCCAGCCGCCAGCCCGTCGTCATTTTTTTCTTAAAAGTCTGTATAATGAAATGGTTAGAAGAGTTCCCGCTGACCTCTATTTTTGCTCTAGAATTATCTGCATCTTCCCTGAGTGTTTCTGATAATACTTGTGCAAACAGGCAGATGGAGAAGATGCTGAACAGAGTGGATGTATTTCAGCCTTGCAAAGAAAAGCCTGATAAAAAGAAAGTTGGTATCCAGACAAAAGGGGAAGTTATATTTGAAACTCAGATCTTTTACATCCTCATTCTTCATTAAGCACATTTAAAAGAATGTGTTGGGTATGCACTGGACACAGGCTTCTCTCTGTATCCACCTCCTCCACCTTTTTTAAAAATCAGGACCTGATTTCCTTGGGTAACAGCAAATACCGTTTAAGGCACTGTGATGATGGCTTCTTTTAAAAAGGGACTGTTTCGATGATTAGATTTAGCATATTGTGTGGTAGATTGCCCCTCGGGGAGCTCCTGTTAATGTTTAGATTAAGCGCCAGCTACATTTATTTTATTGTACCATCCGTAACTGACTAGGAGAGACCAGAAATTTTCAGTCAAAGCAAGAGACAAAGCAAGATCGCTTGAGATTGCACAGCACCAGGGGCTTCTGGGTGTGAAAATTTGCTGACTCACCATGCCCTTCTTTTCCCCCTGGTTTTTGTCTAGGTCCCCAGGCAAGAACTATTCTCATGCAGTCAAGTTTACCACAGGCTCAGCTGGCTTCCATATGGTAAGGAGTGAAGAGTTCCCCTTAGTTTGCATCGTGTGGAAACTCGATTTCTTTGATGGTGTGGTCTCATGCATCTTTAATATTGTTATTTATGGACTAGGGTGGGGGTAGGGGAGGAGGTAGGTGGCATAGTAGTTTATAGCCTTTTCTTCTGTAAGGGGTAGATTATTTTCCAATATGAGTGTAAGCCAGTTAGTCTACCTAAAAATTTAATAGTGATCCCTATCATTAAGGTAATGTGTATTATTTAAATTCTTTACATTTTCATAGGTTTTTTGATATGTTCAGAATCAACTGAAATAAGTCTAGACTTTGTAATAAAGTCTCCTTTATTTTATAAACCATGCCCTTTAATTGTTCCCTGCTCTTCCCTTACTCCCCTAAAAATCCAGATCCTTTGTCTGGTAGTTTCTTACAGTCTAGCTCTTGATGATTGCAACCTTATGATATTAACATAATTCCTGTATTTCTTATAAATTGATCCGCTGCAAGGTTCACATACAACCTCAGTCCTGTGGACATCCAGGGCTTGCTAGATCGATGCTGTGGGGGCTGCCATGTATATTGTGGGATGGGGAGCAGCCCTTCTGACTTTGTCCTACCAGATGCCAGTAGCGTGACCCCCCACTTCCTCAGACAATCAAAAATATCTGCAGACACTAATGAATGTTCCTGGAGAAAAAAAACCAGTTATTCTTGGTTCTGGTTTTGTTTATTTACACATGTGGATGTGTATATGTGTATCCCACACATACGTGCAAATACAAACATACATAAATCTGGCGATGCTACACCTGAGACGACACTGTATATTTTGGTCTAGTCTGTGGTGCTTTTCAATAGCCATCAATGTGCTTTGCTAAACCTGCAGGATTCCTTGCATCTCAGTGTTCACGGGATGGTTTCTAACAAGATTGTGTCTCTCAGTGAGACATTACTCATCACCTCTGCCTGGGTATCACATCAGGTCTGCTCTGCTCACACGCTAGATTCCTAAACTTGCTGCAAGACCCACTAATAGGCTTGCTGCAGAAGCGGCCAGGCTCTGAACATACTCCCGTCACATCCTGGCACCTTTCTGCGTTAGCTTCAACAGTCTGCTTGTTGCAGGGGATTGGTGGCCCTTGTAGACCAACCACTAAACATCTGTCTGTGTCACACCCAGACCCTCTTCGTTAGGTGCCAGTGCCGTAGGAATCTTCAAAAGATGGAGAGCTAACACTGATGCTGGTAGACTGGCAGCTTATCAGGTTGCTCTTATGATGCTGGGATATGTTGAGATGTAGATTTAAAAATTCTCATCGATTATCTGTTCTCTGGGGGGGGGAGGGGCTGAGACTCTCACTAGAATGTTTATATCCTCCTTCTACCCCAGAAACGATATTTTAATGAAATGTTTATGGTTGTAATCTAGGCAGGTAGTTGCCTTCTAAGCTAGAAGGATCTCTGGTGGGGTGTGGAAGGGTGAGGAGGACAAGGAAGAGAGTCAGGGCTTCCACCTATGGGTTTGTTCTTTGTGAGAGTGGATGACCAGCATCTGGAAAAGGCAAAGTGCGAGACTGAAAGGAGATTGGTGGTTGTCGGGGCTGGGGACAAAGGAAGGGATTGATTGGAAACAGCCAAACAGCTATGGGGACATTCTGGGTGGTGGTGAGACTGTTCTGTGCACGGAGGCCACTACACAACTGTGTCTTTTAGAACTGGCAGAACATCTAAAAAGGGTGAGTTACGGTATAGAAATGATACTTGGGGTGGGAGGCGGGGGGCAGTAGCGGGGGTTGACTTTATCCCACCAAAGAAGTAGCACATTTAAGAAGAATGATGCTTGATTTCCACATGAGCAGAGCCAGTCTCCCAAGTAGCATCTGTCTCGTTGGCATTCTAGCGAGCAGCTCTAGTGCCCGGAAGTTAAGTTAAAAAATCACATTCTTGAGCTTGAGAGAAACAATCTGTTTCCTTTAATTGGTGGCTTCAGCCAGTTCATTATGAAGAGCTTTGTTACTCCCGAGATCAAGGATGAGAAAACGCCTTGGCTCTGGGGCTGGAGGCCATAAAGATCCCCCTTGCAAGCCTCAGTGAGCGGGGCCACCTGCCTTTTCTTTTTAAATAATCTTTATTGTAAGAACAGCCACACTCACTCCTTTCTATATTATCTGTGGCTGCGTTCTCTGTGCCAGAGGCCGTCTGGTGGTGTGGTTTGCTGGGCTCAGTGTTTGAGACACGTGGAGCGTGAGCACTGCTCAGTCAGCTGGGGCTGCAGAACGTCATCCCCATCACAGCTAGCGTCCGGCAAATGCTGGACCCCATCCCAGTGGTATGGACTGTTGCGCTGTCTTTGCAAAGTTAGTATGAGACGGGCAGTACTCATAACCTGAGGCACAGAGCAACTCATTCGAACTGGAGTCAGAGTAAGAAGCCAGAGCATCCTACTAGCCCGTGACTAGCAGCTGGCGTGCACTCTCGCAGCGCCAGACCACAGCTGACCTCCGTCCTCTAGGAATCTCTCCGACATCGACCAAGACGGGAAGCTCACAGCAGAGGAGTTTATCCTGGCCATGCACCTGATTGACGTGGCTATGTCTGGCCAGCCGCTGCCGCCCGTCCTGCCCCCGGAGTACATCCCACCGTCCTTCAGGTAAGGCGCAGCCGGCTCTCTGGGAAACTGGGGCTGAGGCATACATTCCGGATGACTCGGTTGACTGTGCCTCTTCCCATTCCATTTGTTCCCAGCATGTGGATGGAATATCCACAAACTTGAGAAAATCCCCATCTGTGTTCTCTGTTACACTCGAGCCTGTTCCAGTCTTTAGAGCACTGATCGTTCAGTAGTAAATGAACCAAGTAAAACACCAAATGATTGGTGGTTTCGGCCCATCTCTAGACTTGCAAGCTTATCAGAAATTAAAAGTAAATAAAGTGAAATTTTTTTCAAGCTCTTCCTACCTAGACAATAACGCAAGGAGATTCTGCCAGTCGAGTCTGTGTTTTTATGTTCCAGAAGTAACAGAAGGCTGGCAACATAGTCGTTACTCACCGTCAGGGAGGTGAGGCGAGGGCCCTGGTCTAAGGTGTCATGTAGTGGAGATGCCAAGAGAACAATGAGGGCCCAGTGGGGAGAACTGTACAGTGACCAGAGTCCACCTGCCCATCCCATGCAGATACCTCTCGCCCTCCAAAGCAGGTGTATCTCGAGCCTTTACCCTAAGAGACAAGATGAAGCTTCTGAGCAAGAGAGAGAAGGGGTTTCTAGGAGAAGGAAGAGACACATGGGTGGACACTGCATGGGGAGGCTGTTCCCTGTCCTTGCCAGGGTCAATGACAGCTGTCCTCTTGACCTGGTGGGGGGTTGTGTGGTATATTTTGGGTTGTGACTTGCTCATGTCCCAGCTCCCAGGGCCTGCCTAGCTGCTTTCTCCTGCCTGGAGGGGACTTGTGTCAGACTTCCAGGTGCAGCAGCACTGCCTCAAGGCCAAGCCTGTTTGACCCCAGCGTTGACCCATGAGGGGATGATGGTCATTTTTGGAGTCTTACTGGGAACTATTGTTTGAAATCCTTTCTTCTCTCTCCGTGCACTAAATTCTATCAAAAATCTTTCACACTTAAAAAACAACAACAACAAAAACAGTCTGGCCTAATTTCTCAGACATCAATTAAGTCTCAGGGAAACATCCCCATAAAGATAAGGAAACCAGGCCCACTGTCAGCACACCCGGGGTCCCGGAGCAGCCTGTGTGGTAATAGCATGGCCGCTGGGCTGTTTATCTACAAACCCCGCAGCTGCAGGAGTCACTAGGAGGCGTGGCCCTGGAGGCTGATAGAAAAGCATGGCGGAGGGATGGGTGAGTTTCTTAGGCCAGGGCTCATGCTTTGAAAGGAGTGGACAAGCGATCTGTTCGCACAACTCTACAGTGGAGACGTTTCAGGGGTTGATGGAGCGGTGGAGAGATGTTGTCAGGGGCAAAGAGAGGCTCCCGGTGGCCTGAGCTGCTGCCGACCCCCTGGAGAAATTGAATTCTCGGGGGAGTTTTCAATTTCAGGAAAAGGTAGTGGCGAGAGCAGCGGGCACGTCCCAGGCACTCTGGCCATTTTGTGATTATCAGCTGACTTATCTGGAGTCATCGTGCTTCTGGAGCTTGGGAGAGGCAGGTCCCCTGGAGTGTGAGCTCGTCCCCATGGGTCATGCTTCATGTAAAGCTTGTTAGTCAAGGGGGGCATCTTTGTCTCTTCCCCCTGTGCAAGAAGGTGACGGGTAAGGCCGCGTACCCTGGGAGCGCTCGCCCCACCTTTGCTCACTCCCCGCGACGCCTTCACATGCTTGTTTCTCTTCTTTCTCCTGTGGCCGCAGGAGGGTCCGGTCTGGCAGCGGCCTGTCTGCTGTGAGCTCGTCATCAACTGACCAGAGGCTGCCGGAGGAGCCCGCTTTGGAAGAGGAGCAGCAGCAGCTCGAGAAGAAGCTGCCGGGTAAGACGGTCTTTGTGTCTGAGCGACGCGTCTTAAAGGTCTTGGGTCTGGACGGCAAAGACGACAGAACAGAGGTAACACGTGACTTGGCGGTGACCTAGATCAGAAGGAGTCGTTTTCAGTGTGCTTTTGGATCTTTGTGGAGAAATCAGGGTGTTGCATGCTTCGCCAACACACCCCTGTTTCAGTTTTAAATTGAAATTAAATGATTTACTAATAAAGAAAAGTCGAGTTAAATGCTCCAAATCGATGAGCACTGACGGTGGTTGCCTGACACCATCAGTGTGGAGAGAGAATGTAAATCACTTCCTGTGATTGTTTCAGGCTGTTACAGACGCTCCTTTGTCGCAGGAAACTATTTTCAATTCATTGCACCTATTTTATTTATTTTTTTTTGAGAATTTATTTTATTTTTTTTAATTTATATATAAATTTCACAACATTGTAATCTCATAATCTTCATGTTTAACAGTAAGTCCGTCATTCTGAGGCGGCTGTGAAGCTTTCATGATAGCCGTTGATGCCAGGAAGCACAGAACATGTGTTTGGAGTCTCTCGATGTTAAGTGCTTTGTCAGTGTCGCTCTGCTGGGCTTGAGGTGCTCGGTGGTTAACTGGCTGCGCACAGTGCCAGCTCCTCCCAGCTCCCTCTAAGCTAGATGACTGTCTTGGGTAAAGGTGGAGGATTTCACCTGTATGGGGACTGACTGCAAGGAGGCAACAGGGTGACCCTGCAAAGCAAGTTGAAAATGTGGGCATTGATGGCTGCACCCAGGCCGGCAGCACTGCAGAGCTGGGGTGGGGGAGGGAAAGGGGGGGAAGGTAAAGGCTGGTGGTGGGGATTTTGTTTTCCCCTTTTCCATTGTTTATTTTTGTTTTAAAAGAAATAAAGTTGAGGGCACTTACCTCGAATGGGAAAGCAATCGTATTACTTAAATGGATTTGTTTGTTAAAAGTCAACTCAAAGTAGAAACACAGAACTATGTTGACACAAGTGGCATCGATGAAGGTTTGGTTCCATGCAGGGGAGGGGAGACAAAGGTGACAGTTCTGAGTTGGCACTGAGAGAGGAGGCTGGGTCTGGTGACAGGCACTCTGGGAAATGAGAGATGGGACAAGGTGAAGCCGGCCCGGTGGGCAGGGATAGCGCGCCTGGATGTGGAAGGTCCCAGGAGAGAATGTGGATTTTGGTTGAGACGGAAAACCACTCAGACGCAGTTTGGGCAGTGAATAGGGGTGACCAGGAATGAAAATCGGAGACATTAGGGGCAGTGGCAGTAGTTCGACTGACTAGCCCGTGGGGACATAGGCTGGGAGAGTAGCCATGATGACGTGGAGGTAGTAGATTAGGGGTTTATGTGGGAAGGATGAAACTTTCTGGCAGTTTGGTGTGGGATGTAACAGGAAGCAAAGGAATCTAGCCTTGGGCGCTGGGTAGGTGGGGGAGCTACTTAGGGAGACAGCTGGACTGGGAATAAGAGTGTCCAGGCCATGTTAACTCTTTCATGCTGGATCTCTCTTCTGTCTTGCGAGATCAATTAATTCATTGATTAACTAAGTGACTTTTTGTGCACCGATAAACTGCCTCTTGAAAATATTCCTGTTGGCATAAGAGAGTAAGATGATGGTTCAGGGGTGACAAGGTGGTCAGAAAAATCTCATGGTAGACAACCATGTAATCAATTTAAAAAAAAAAAAAAAAAGCCCAAGCCAAAAAACATCCCTTTGAACTTTTCTAAATACCATACATAATATTTCTGAAAGAGAAATCTGTACAGAGAGGTACTGAGTGTGTGAGTCTACTTGCTGTAACAAAAACACCAATAAGCAATAAAAAAACAAAAGGTTTAACAAATTAAAGCCACAAAAAAATAGTTCTTGCTCTTGACTGTGTATTGAATATCATGAAGAATCAAATGTTAATAGCAGCACTTGGTCCACACTCGAGGAGGTTTTGATGTAGGAGGAGTTGAGACAGCGGAGAAATAGCCACCAAAGCCATAATAAATGTGACAGATTCCCGAAGACAGCAATGTGGATGCCCGGCCGAGCCTACTGTGGTCGGCTTGGTGGACACTGGGAAAGAAACAGGGAGCTATATCTTGTGGAAGAAACCACACTTGGCTTGAGACTTGGCGATGAGTAGGGTCAAAGTTTTAAATAGGAGGTAACATTATTATTAGAGTTTTTTGTTCATGAACTCTTTCTTTCAGCTGCCATTTATTATGTGCCGCCTATATCCCTGAAATAGGGCCAGGCTTGGGGCTTAAAAAGAAATGTATGGACTTCGGGTTTCTATCAAAGTTGAGGTGGAATTTGTGTAAGATTGTGATCATTTGAAAGTGTGCAATTCCGTGTCCGGTGGTTGACTCAGACTGCCTGGGTGAATATGGGCTGGGTGGGGGTTTTTATTTTACATTGTAGACATTATAGAGGGCGGGTTTCTTGGGAAGGGGGGGAAGAAGAAGGGGGGGCACCTACGTAGGCACAGGTAGGCCGGGAGCCTCCTCACCGCTTTGCAAAGGGAGAAGATTTGTGAAGAGAAACTAGTCGGGGTGACTTGAAGAGCAGAAACTGTCTCTCAGTTCTGGAGGCTGGGAGAACCCCAGTCAAGGGCTGCCCAGCTCTGCTCCCAGAGGGAATCACTCCCTCACTGCCTTCCTGCCGAGTCCTCACAGGCCTCCACCCGGCGTGTGCGCATGGAAGGAGGGAAAGCTCTCTCCCGCTCTTCCTTCCATCAGGCCACTCCAAGTAGGCCTCATGCCATCATCTCAAGTCTAGTTACCAAAAGCCTCGTTTTTCCGAAGACCTTCATATGGGGACTGATGAACTTGGGGTCTGGGGGGTACCCACACATTCGGTCCACAGCAGTGGTTTTAGTACGTTCACAGTATCGTGTGGCCCGAGCCTCCCCTGCTTCTGAAGGTCGCACCACGCCCAGCCTCTCTGCAGTCTCTCCCCGCCAGCCTCCGGCCCTCAGCCCCGCTCCCTGTGCACCAGCCTGTTCTGGGTCCTGCCTGTAGATGGGATTGTGCAGCAGGTGACCCTCTCGGTTCAGCTTCTTTCACCTGGGGTCGTGGGGTTGGCACTGAGCTGTGCTGTAGCATGTGGATCACCCCGTTCCTTCCTGAGACTGAGGGGCTTCGCCCTGAAGGGGCAGCATAGGGGGGACCCGGAGCAGCAGAACACGCGGCCTCTCTCCTCTCCAGCCCCAGCTGCGGGGTGTGAGGACAGTGACTGAGCCGAGAGGCCAGGCACGGCGTGAGGAGAAGGTGAGAAAGGCTGCTCATGGCTACAGACCTCAGGCCAGAGTGCCAAGTGCCCGCTCCAGAGCTGGCCTGGAGCAGTGGCGGGGGGCCTGCTGCAGCGGAGGGCGCGAGCGCTGCCCTCGGCCAGGCTGGGGCGCACGTGCAGCTGGGTGGACCCAGCTGCCAACAGAATGGTGTGGGGAGAAGTACAGTGAATCCTAAGCAGAGTCTGCAAGGATCAGCGCGACAGCGACCTGGGAAATGCGTCTAAAGTTCTTAATTGGTGTTGGCAAAAGACTCTGAATAATGGATTAGGCTTTTTTTGAATCGAATGTGAGCTCCATTGGGGTAAGGATCAGGGCAGAGCCACGGTGCTCAGCGGCCGCGCTGCCTTCAGAAATGAGCTTGTGCGTTGCAGAGCAGGCACAGCAGCACAGTCGCAAGCGAAGGAAGGTAGATGGGGCAGAGCTAGGCGACGGGTTCGCCGCTAGGCAGGGTTGCAGAGAAGGGAAAAGGTAGTGGCAGGAGGGCGATCAGCAGTGATGTGGAATGCAGCGGGCAGATTATTCTCGTGGCCGTTTTGGGTGTTTCCCGTGCCCTGACAAGGCTTTCATCCTGGGCGACAGCATCCGGAAGCAAAACAGTTCCATGAAGTGCATTCTCTTTGCTGTTTTTTGGTTTGTTTTTTTTTTTTAATTTAATTTTTCTGTACGGAGAGGTAGCAAGGTTTGTCTGATTTGCAGCATAGCGTCACACCTCCTCAGGTGGATGTTACCTTAGCACCCTCACCACACACCCAAGGACTTGTCAGTCACCAAGGACTTGTCAGATGGGCAGGCAGGGTCTTGCCTGGCATCCGGGAGCGCAGCATCCACCCTTGGCAAACAGTGGCGCCTGGACGACTCCCAGCTGTGCTGTCTGCTGCTGCTCTGGACGGTGGTGAAGATGCTACAGGGTGGGACACTAGGCTGTCCCATAAGCCATTGTTCCCCCTCTTCAATCCCACCTCCCCACCCCACCCCCCCACCTCCCAGCCCCAGTAGGTTCAGTTCTGAGTCATCGTCCTAGTGTTGGTTTTGGTTTGGTTTCAAGTTTTTCTTTTTTTTTGTTTTTGCTCTATTTTCCACAAGTGAAATCATCTAATATTTGTTTTCCTCTTTCAGATTTGTTTTGCATAGTATCGTATCCTCCAGTTTCTGCCATATTGTTGCAAATGGCAAGAGTTCATCTTTAATCTGACTTTACAAAACACTCATTTTAAATACAGTAAAAACTCATTTTTCATCTAGCTTTTTAAAGAGTTTTGTTGTTGGTTTTTTTAAATAGTGCTAAGGAGCCTTCCACTGTGTGTATACACGCCACATCTTCGTTCCTTCTCTCTTGTTCCTTCTCTCTTGTTCCGTGCTTAGATTCTTTCCATTATTGGACTGTCCTGAAGAGTTGGGTGATTGCAGGAGCCACAGGATCCCTGTGGCTCAGTGATGTTGTGTTCTCTGGAGGGATACTGAGGTGTGGAATGGCTGAATCATTGACAATTGTATTTTTTTTTTGTATTTCCATTTTTAATTTTTTTAAGAATAGATTCAAGTCACATATCAATATGACTGTGCGAGTTTACATTCCCAACAACAATGTGATAGGGTTAGGTTTTCTCTAAATCCATTTCAGTTCTTTCTTTGGATTTTGATTCTTTTTAATAAATGCCACTCTTATGGGTATGATATTCTCATCATGGATGTAAAGCCTATATATATATATATATATATATATATATATATATATATATATATATATATATATATATATAACCAAATACATTGAAAAGGGAATATTCAACATTGCTTTTAGGAACTGGAGATCAAGACACTTCTACATCTTAAGCTCTGTGGAGCGTCCATGCTGTCGTTCTTGGGTGTAGGCCTGTCTCCATTCCCGCCTGTAGTCTGGGAGTTCATGCACATCAGCGTGTGTTGCTTTGGCATTTGCCGGGTGGTCCTCACTGGAGCCAGGGGCCTTGCATTGCATGTAGTGAAGGGCATTCTCATCATGCTTCTCAGCCAGGCCACCAGTGGGGGGAGGGGACGGGGGGATTCTGAGTTTTCGTTCATGCCACAGATTTCAAATGTGTCAGGGTTTTTATTTTATTATTATTATTATTATTATTATTATTATTATTATTATTATTATTATTATTATTTTGAGGCTAGGTCTCGCAATGTTGCCCGGGGAACAGCAGACTTTCGTTGCCTGGGGTACCCCGGACTCAAGCGATCCCCAGCCTCAGCCTCCCAGGTAGCTGGGATTACAGGCGTGCACCACCACACCCACTATTTCTTTGGGATTAGGTCTCGCTCTATTGCTTCGGGAGAGTCTCGAACCCGCAGACTCGAGTGATTCTCAGTCTCGGCCTCCCTTCCTAGGCTGGGATTAAACCCCCCCCCCCAAACAGTATGCTGAGTGTCCTGACCGCTCACCGCTGCCCCGTTTCTCCTTGTCCAGTCACGTTTGAGGACAAGAAGCGGGAGAACTTCGAGCGCGGCAACCTGGAGCTGGAGAAGCGGAGGCAGGCGCTCCTGGAGCAGCAGCGCAAAGAGCAGGAGCGCCTGGCGCAGCTGGAGCGCCAGGAGCAGGAGCGCAAGGAGCGCGAGCGCCAGGAGCAGGAGCGCAAGCGGCAGCTGGAGCTGGAGAAGCAGCTGGAGAAGCAGCGGGAGCTGGAACGGCAGAGGGAAGAGGAGCGGAGGAAAGAGATCGAGAGGCGAGAGGTGAGCCGTGCTGCTGAGCCGCTGAGCAGCCGGGACCTGGCGCGGGCCCTGGCCGCGCCCCCAGCGGGCTTCAGAGTTTCAGGAACAGGCATTCGCGGAATGTGCGCCCGCTGCCACTACTGCTAGGACGTTTTCATGATCTCCCCCCCCCCAAATCCTTAGCAGCCCCTCCCTCGCCCCTGCTTCCGAGCCCTAACAACTGTGCATTTACTCCCGGTCTCCGTGATTTGCCGGTCCTGGGTGTTTCTTGGGACAGAATCACAGTGTGCGGC